>JAWQFJ010002429.1:22958-25458 GCA_034096865.1 Theodoxus fluviatilis
TGGTGACAGAGACTATCTGGTAATCTCCGTGGCACAGAATGGTGACAGAGACTATCTGGTAGTCTCCGTGGCACAGAATGGTGACATAGACTATCTGGTAGTCTCCGTGCCATGGAATGGTGACAGAGACTATCTGGTAGTCTCCGTGGCATATAATGGTGACAGAGACTATCTGGTAGTCTCTGTGGCACGGAATGGTGACAGAGACTATCTGGTAGTCTCCGTGGCACAGACTGGTGACAGAGACTATCTGGTAGTCTCCGTGGCACAGACTGGTGACAGAGACTATCTGGTAGTCTCTGTGGCACGGAATGGTGACGGAGACTATCTGGTAGTCTCCGTGGCACAGAATGGGTTGGCATGGAGGCTTTTGTTCTTGAATTAGAAAATATAGGCTAGTGAGTCACGAAACAAATAAATTCAACGTTGTCAGGTTGTTCTATGGTGTTAAAATGGAAGTCAAAAGTGCGTTGCTGCTTATCGAGAGAAATTACAAGCATTCATTGAAAAACAAAGATGTTTGCTTCTATCACATATGACGATGATACACTGTGAGGAGATTATATAACATTATTGCATGCTTTAATCTTCTACCATCACCCGTGTCACAATATATAAAAGGGTGACACAGTCAAACAGTACATAGATTCCTCACTAGGCACAGAATAGTTAACTGACAGTGACCGTGAATACAATCTCCCTTATTACAAAGTCCAATCTTCAGTACCGAGTAATCTGTGAGAAAGTTGCGTGAGCTGGTTCGACGTTTACAGTTGAACAGCAACGCGACTCGAGGAGGGGAAGGTTTCCTCATATATTATATCCCACAGCCGCCTCAACAACATGAGCACCACACACGTCCAGCAGTGCTACGTGAACATACACTCTTGGCCTCACTGGGCCTGGAGACGACAGCAACATCACGGACGATATCACCGTGGAAACGAATGCTTGACTCTGAGTACACAACAAAGATGAGTATTTCCTCTGGGACTAATGAACACAGGACGACGTCCAAAGCAAGAAGACAGGGTTAGCTGACAGTCCCACAACACCACAGAGGAGTGAGTACTCACCACGTCTTCGCTCTCTACAGCGTCACCGTTGGCGAGGTTGGAGTCTGACTGTCGAGTTACCTGCCTGCCAATCTGAAGGGTACGATCACACCAGACGATCAAGATGTGAGCTGTCTAGCGATTCATAGCGCCTCATCATTCATGCCTTGATGACTATATGCTTGCACGGTCAACATCGTTAATAATGCAATACTACTACTACATAGGCTACATCTAAAGAGTTTCATAGACGCTTTGTTATTGCTCACTCCAGCCGAAACAAGCCATGGCAGTCTCATTCGCCATATTGCTTGGCAGCATTACCAGAACCATTGGGAGTGGTGCTAGCAGTAGCTACGTGCTGACGCTTACTACAGGAGTACCAGAACCATTGGGATTGGTGCTAGCAATAGCTAAGTGCTGACGCTTACTACATGAGTACCAGAACCATTGGGAGTGGTGCTAGCAGTATCTAGGTGCTGACGCTTACTACAGGAGTACCAGAACCATTGGGAGTGGTGCTAGCAGTATCTAGGTGCTGACGCTTACTACAGGAGTACCAGAACCATTGGGAGTGGTGCTAGCAGTAGCTAAGTGCTGACGCTTACTACAGGAGTAGCAGAAGAGGAGACGCGAAAGCAGCTGCAGCACAGATTATGGCTTTTGACATGTGGTCAAACTATAAAGTATCATCAGGGACATACATATTGGACACTTCTTAACATCCCACTCTCTCCAACATTGCGCCGTGATTAGACAAAAAGGAGAAAGAAATAGTACTACTGGTGCAAGACGGAAAGATCCCTGTGATTTTAACAAAAATGTAACGCTGATTTGCTTGTATCACGAGAATTTTACTCTGATCTGTTGATGGCAGTTTTCTTTTGAAAGGAAATACACCCCCCCAAGACACAGCAAGTGACCATGCCTCACTCGAACACAGCAGAGTTGTTGGTACATTAATAATCAACTATTGTTGTGACATTTTTGGTGAAAATGTACTTCTAACATCATCTAAAGCGTCTTGCCTTGTGATACTTAACTAAAAGTCGTCATGGGAAGAAGGGAAAGCATTTCTCAGTCACGAGTTCAAGTGTGAAACTGGGATAATTACAAGCAAGTGACTTTATCCAAAATACATTTTCCTTCTTAATGCTTTAATTTATGTTCAGTCTCCTTGGCATCAACGCTCAATGATATAACCCCAACAATGAACAAAGGCGCTGTCAGGTTTTAGGAGACGACCTGACCATTGAAATCAAGTCTTCAAATTTGGAAGAGAAAAGAAAATGTCAGCCTTTGAGTGCTTTTCTTGTCACTGGATCAGAAAGAATGGGAACACTTTAGAAACTGCTAGAGAGTCATTGCTATCATATTTTCATGTGGTGCCCATTCATTTCAGTTGTTGGTCACATTTCAGTGATACATATACGTAAAAGGTGAAT
>JAWQFJ010002429.1:27958-95458 GCA_034096865.1 Theodoxus fluviatilis
GTCTGTCAAAAGGCATGTCGGTGTGAGGACGTCACTTGCCCTCTTTACTCGCATCTACTGCAACGCCAACATCCACACCACCACACCCTGCAAAAGCCTTGTGCTGCATTGTTCTCCTGCTCTATAGTTCAAAAAGCTTGTTACATACGCTGTATAAACACTGGGTCAATGACCGATATAAACTTTCCCTTCTTCCTTTATTCCGGCTCCCGGACCATTTTCTGGCATAACCTAGTAATTTCGAAGGAAAATCGCCTGAAGACAGGTGGTAGGTGGTCGACCTGACCCCATTTCCTTTCCATAGCCACTAACACTAAAGAAGGAAGCTTGGCTCAAGATTGGCAGTGCGTGGACTAAAGGAGCCTATTTGCCTTTTTCTGGCTCCTTACTTATGAGCCCAACAGATTAGTCTAGAATATGCAAGGGAAAAGACTTCATGCACCACACACTTTCCGTCTTCCCCTTGACGCCCCTACTATGGCTGAAATGGTCGTTATCGGCAACATTTCCGGACCCTGTACCTGAGGTACTCTGTCCAATCGGACAAAGAGCCTGAGGTACTCTGTCCGATCGGACAGAGTACCTCAGTTTGAAATCTCGGCATTTGAACGAGAACGAGACCGCAGTCGCCACTCCGCCTGACTGACTTCGCACGCCCGGGGAGTTATGCTAAGATCCGGCCGCGTTAATAAATCTGCATTTTGTGACAAACGTCTTGCTCGGCGGTACTGTACTCCATGCACCTTAACTTAACGGTCCGCGTGATTCGGGTGTAATCTTAAGGTAAACGACGTTAATTGGCGCTGCTGAAATGGTCGAAGTTGGAAACATTCGGAACGTCGTTTAGCTTAAGATTACATCCGAATCACGTGACCGTTAAGGTGCATGGAGTACAGTACCGCCGAGCAAGACGTTTGTCACAAAATGCAGATTTATTAACGCGGCCGGATCTTAGCATAACTCCCCGGGCGTGCGAAGTCAGTCAGGCGGAGTGGAGGCTGCGGTCTGAGCTGAGCGCTATCATCGGTATGTCACGTGACTGTAAGGACGAGATTTCAAACTGAGGTACTCTGGCCGATCGGACAGAGTACCTCAGGTACAGTGTCCGGAAATGTTGCCGATAACGACCATTTCAGCCCTACTATGTCTTTTCTGTGTGGACTACGCTTATGATGGGTGGGGAAACTTCCAGCAGCTGCACACCTAAGTTCTTTCCTTTCTGGCATTTATCGATTAACCGACATGATTTTGACGAGAAACGGTAAAGGTATTGGGTGAATGACTCGTACCCCTGACATCTCTGGTGGAGAACAACAATGTCGACTACACTTCGTTCATTAGAAAAACTATTCATATGTACACTATTTTCATTACAGTTATGTCAACGCCGTCTTAATTTCACATCAACTATCGCCACATTTCCTACCGTCCCCACTACGTTTATATCTGTCATTACCAAAATCACTGCCATCTAATGGACTTCTAATCACTACTTCCGCCACAGGCTATGCCATCATCGACATAACTTACACCATCACCGCTTGACCACAACGTCATCCACCTTCAAAACCTTCATCACTTCCACCTTCGCCTCCGCTACCAAAAATCACCTGTGCCCTTCCCCTCATGCCTACTTGCTCAGTTTTCCTGGTTCCTCAGCAGACTCACCTGAGGGATTAGGAGGCTGTTGGGGCGGGGAATGTGGATCTCATCCACCTCAGTGCTGAAGGACACGGATTTGCACGGGGACCCGTGGCTGGACGGAGAGTGCGCGCGCTTGTTGACCGTCTCCGCAGAGCGGCTGATGGGGCTGGGGGGAAGGCTAGGAGGGGGATGGTGGTGCGTTACCGAGGGAGCTGAGGCTCTGCGCATGCGGGGTGTGTTGACGTTGACATGGTAACGACTGTGCCTTCCTAGGCCCGCCGAACGGCGCCTGTGTTTCCGGACCACGGTTCCCGCCCTTGCAAACATGGCGACCAAGTAGATCAGTGAGTGTTTAGGAGAGAATTGTCTCAAAAAGAAGGCTGTTCCTTTTCGTGATGCTTTGTTTCTTAATGAAGTGCCATTCCAAAAGTCTTCCCGAAGAGTTCAGCAAGTCATCTTGCCATTAAAAGGTGTCGTCGTCAACAAGATTCTGTCTAGAGCTTTTCAATGAGTTCTTGATGGCGGCTGCAAGCTGATCAGAACTGTCAGTGGGCCATCAGTCTGGGTCGCTGCAAAATGTTTCATTTGTCTCCCGAAACTCTCCTTTGTAGTATCAATGGTGCAAAACATTGACACACTGGCACCTTTTCTGACCTTTCCAATCTCATTGAAGATCGATTCTCATAATTCAGTTTCCTATAAAAGTCGACTTTGGGTTTCAGAGGCACAGCCACAGCTTGACTGTTCCTATGGATTCTTTCCGCACGCGACAGGGGTGTCTGATTCTAGCACTCGTGCAGAGAAAGACCTCCGCCTGAGCTGGGTTGCGTGAGCTCCGCTCCGAGCGTGCAGTCCTGCTGCAGACGGGCAGACAGACGGAAAGTCAGACGAGCAGTCGAGTCGAAGACAAATGTCACGGATGGAGAAATAAGGAACAATATGGCTATCTTTTCGAACCATGAGATGCCGTCACTGGTCTGTGATATAGATTCTGAATCTAAGAAGAGTTCAACTATAATGTGTTTTATTCATCTGCCATGAATATATACTCCAAGCACTTCATTTCATTACCTCGAATTGATCAGCTACTAACTAGAAGAAACATTACTTTCACAAGTTTTCATTTTGGTGTGTAGTAAAAAGCTAAGTACAAAACACTTCTTTCAAAATGTTGAGTAGGTTTGGATGAATGTGTCTCTGGTTACTTTGCCAGTTGCTTTGACATGAACAACTTCGAGGTAACTGAGGTTTAAAAATGAATGGAAACAACGAAATGTTAATGCAGTAACACGATGGTGTGCATCACGTCACTCAATCTGCGTGTTTCTATTTGCGTACACAGGGACGTGCGATGACGTCAGTTCCAGGCTGTTTGGCGTCGCTTCAGTGGGAAGACAATATCTCGTCAGGCACGCACATAATATTCCATTCAGGAGGGTTTCACGGTTTGACACTCGCGTCACACCTATGAATTAATATCACCATAAAAGTTTCATACTTTCCACCGGTATCCACGCGATCTTTTAAAGGAGATATCGCAAGAAAAAGAAGCGAAAGTTTAAAATAGAAATGATTGCAAGTTAGAATGGAGTTAATGACTAGGTATAGGTGTGGCGTTGAGAAGTTTCGTTTTTCTTTCTCAGACACTAATGACTATACGTCATTGTAACTCCTTGCACTTCACAGCATAAAGAGTTATCGGACAACAGATCGCTATCTGCTGATAATTAAGTTACAAAAACACTCAATGTGGGTTTGTTCTTCCGACTAGAGAAGGTGAAATTAGGCCAGAGCTTTCATCATCATGCAGTTCCAAATCCAACTCAATGTTAAGATGAAGATTTTCATGTAATGACGGGTATCTAGTGTGTGATTAAAAGGTAATTTCAATAGAACTGAATTGATGGGAATGGTTCATTGATTCGGTTTCTGTGTGTTGCACATATCACATGAAAAGTGTCCGGTGTGGCTACTGGGCAATAATACGGACGTGAATCATTGGTCTTTGTTTTTGTAGTTTGGAGAGATCTCCATCTGAAATAGTGTCATGTTTCGTTCCATCAACAGGTTGCAGTCTTATAACACCCAGCAGGCATGCCCGAGATCCCTGCCGTCCTGATGAAAGACTGTCACCGTAATAAACAAGAGAGACCAACGGTTCTCTCAATGGCTGTTCAAATCACTTTTCTTGACGGGACGCCGCAGATATTAAGAACATCGCATCACATCAGGTTGATGATGAGAACACATGAACTGAAAATACTATGTTTCTCAAGAAAACCGAGTGCGGAAACTAGACGTGTCGTGATGTTTTCAGTAAACGATCACGTTTGTATTTCTCCAGACGCCATTCCAGTGGCGAAAAGCATTCTTTAGATTCAGGTTAGCCAAAGAAATGCTCAGCATCATATGTTGGAGAACGTTTAAACAAGGCAGCTGTACCATCAGTAAAGTTCATCAACCCTTTAAGCTGCAACTCACAACATGGAAGTCATTTTCATTTCTACCAAATCCTTTGCTCTGAAAATATGTGTCTCCATCGTTTCAAAGGGGCGATGTCCTATGTGGTTATGAAATTACCGCAAATACACACATTCCTACTGCAAAGTAGTGGTCAATACAGGTCGCATATATAGTTTTCTCAATACGCTTAACTGACAATGAGCCGGAAGAGCAACTACAAGCTCGCATGACTCCTCCGGCTAATGACTTTTCAGCACTTCAATCACGGCTGTCTTCTGGTGGCTTCGGTGGCAGCGATTGCAAGGGAATGCAGTAAACTCGCTTTTGCCTTTCAGTGTGCTTCTGCGAATCAGTCTCACACAATGCAGCAAGCCGTTCCGTTCCTATCACCTTCTCCATGAACAAGGTTCGTGGAAATACGGTGGTGACGCAGAGAGGGTCGATGATGCATTCGTTCCTTTCCATCTATCCATCAGATGCACTGTCAGTTGTCATCTGCCAAGAGGTATTAGGTTATCAACCACCTCTGCACACTCACCTTACTGAAGCGACCACGGCAGGGAAAACTTCAAACAGTTACCTTAGCTCAGTCATTTCGAAACATTCCGATTGGTTATGGCGTTTCTTCATGTGTCTCTTCTAAATGCAAGATGCCGGTTCCACACCAGAGTTTCTGTTTTGTATGCAATTTTAAGCAATGATATGCGAACATTCTACTCAAGTCTGGATGTCAGATACATAGGCGGTTGAGTTGCTAGTTAACACGTTCGAAACTTCAGGCAATGAAACTTTGGTTACAGTTACTTGTTTACTGTACTGCTCTGTGTTGAAAAGTGCAGGATAGTCTATCTTCACAATCAGTTGAAGTGTAAGGCAGAGATGGATGATTCCATGCACGAACTTTCTTCAGCGCGGTGGGTAAACACAAAGCACTCATCTAATTCAGAGAAATGAATCACGATTCTCATTCCATTCAAGGCTTACCTCCAGTAAAAAATCCTCTCGCCCATTAAAGTTAAAGACTGTTAGTACATTACAGATGCAGTTGGAACTGAACACTGCAAAATTACTGACCGGCACTTTCAACAGGTGTCCTCGAATGGAGCTCAAGAAGAAGGCGTGGAGTTTTCAAATTAGCGACGTGGTTGTGGCCGACTTGAGGAAATGCTGGTAGCATTAAAATGCATGGTAGGTACCTTCAAGTACTTTCCTTGCTGTGTTTCTTCGGGAAGAAGAAGCAAACCAACCACAACTGCACGATGTCATGGGTAACCAACTGATCTTGATGAGGAATCGATCAGCGATCTCCTTCGTAAGACTTGACCTAGGGTATCCACGTCAGAAATGTCCTCACTGAAGTGGGATTTAGGGGTCCGCAAAGCCAGGTAACGCGAGAGAGAGAGAGAGCCGAGGAACAGGACGACAAGGCAGCCAGTGTGCAGTCGGGGAGCTCTCTACGACGGTGTCCCTTGCCTTGCAATGAACCTACCTGGATGTCTCACAAGAGGAGAGCACGCGGCACACCCCGCCAGTCACAGCAGCTGATCGATATGGCGTAGGCCTGATGGCAGAGACGACGGCAGGGAGCACGAATGCGTTTAGCTGTAGGACAGGAAGTGAGCCTGCTCTGTCACCATCAGTTTTGCTTCTGCGATGCGCCTCTCACATGAGGGGATGAAAGAAGCCACGCTGACGGGACAAGAGCGTTTGAAGAGCACCGAGGAGAGCAACAAGGTCAAAGGAAGCACTTCCGTCCTGTCACCGGTAGTTATCCAGACCCGAAACACCGCCTGAAAGGGTGAGCGAGGTAAAAATACTCCTTAGTCAGTGAATAATTTGCTTTCTAGGACAACTGAAAGACTGAAAATGAGTGGAACGTGACAGCTGCCGCAGCAAGTTCCTTTTAGAGCTTGAAGAGGAAAGCATGGGTGAAAAAGCAAATGCGCTACATCAAGGGACTACTCCCTTCGTTGGCAGACGGTTTATTCACGCAGTGAATGGGTAAGGATGCATTGTATCTGCTACTTGTTCGCTATAAATATCTCTCGGTTCCATTGGCAATTATGTTTGTCTTCCCTGAAGAAAAATGGAAAATCTGAGAGAAATTATTGCTTCTTCAACAACAGTAAAAAGTGCCTCATATCTGAGAATAAACGAAACTGTATTCCCCAGACGCAAACATTTCTTGCGTTTACGCTTAGATGACAAGAATGTGTTGAGAGGGTCATTTTTGTTCCATGATAAACGCCATCAAAAATAGGAAAAACTGTTAACTTCTAAGCTTACACCAAAGCTTACACTGCGCCAGGAGCGTTTCGAGATGGAAGTAATCAAAACTGTGCTGTCGATTAATCTCTCTGCATTTTACAGTATGTGTATCTAAAACACATGCTTTGTTCCCTACATAGACTCACAATTAAGGCTATCAGTTGTTTGAGAACTTCTGGGTGTCTGTATTGATGAATAATAGATTCGCAAAATTTTTATGACAGATTGCCCACACGAGTGAGGACAACAAACGTCTACCATGCTCGAAATGGGAATTATCTCACCCATCGAACCCAAACCTCACCATTAGTTTCACGGGGTTGTTACCTTGCAATGCTGCGAATCTACACAATGGCAATGACAACCCTTCGTATGGTGGCATGTACGTGCGAGTAAAGTAAGTTCATGTGATGCACGCACATACGAAATGGCGTGAGAAAGAAGGACATCATCCAGATGCAGAGATTTGTCAAATATCAATCAACCTGGCATCAAGGCTCTCAGTCTTACACAGGCACGTCAGATGCAGTTCTAAGGGATGTCGTTGGGCAGCCATGCAAGAAAACCCACAAAAGATAGAGAAATGAGATTGCGTGCAGACTTCAAAACTCACTGACTTCTATAGAATTTTCCGGCTAACAACCAGCTGATGACTAGCAGTTGGCATGTAAACATGTGTGTTTATTTATATATACACCCAACAAATCAGATTCCTTTAAAACCCAGGGAGCGGACAATTATCGGCATGAAGTATCATGAACGTAACGTCATGCCAAAGTAATTTTCCGTCGGTTGGTAATGATGCGCGAAGAACGCAGTCTCTTATTGACTACACTCGCATGTGTTAGAGATGAGCCCATTAGCATGACTGTCAGGCATGCGATGAAGTTATGTCACAAAAGTTGCCGGTCGAAGATGAGGCGGATAATTACTGCTTTGCGTCTACGCGTCAAGCCCTCAAAGTTGAGCAGTCTTGGCATTTACAGAAGACACAGGTATCTCTTGGTGGTTCCCACGCATACTGTGCCAAACACAGATGAAACACTTTTCACCGGGACTGCAGCTAATTGATGATGCTTTCGGTGCTAAGAAGTTTTGTTTTGAAAATTGTCCTGGTGTTTGCCCATCAACAGTTCAACACAAATGAATAATCTTTACGAAAGATGTGTTCAGAATGGTGACAGAAGAACTGATATTTGAAACAACGATGAAAGAATGTGTCTTGCGAAGTGAAATCATCATTTGCAGAGCCTTCAGAGGCAGACAACAATACACAAAAAGCAGTTCCATAGAGAAGTACGCACATTCTTTCCAGTCACGGTGATTTCATAGAGAAAATCTTAAAATTACTTGCTCTTGCGAAATCTCAAGAGGACATTGTAGTGACAGACGGCAGTGCTTTGGTGGCCCTCGAGACCAGCATATCCCTCGCGCCGCGAGTTAATCGAGAATGCCTGTACAGTGAATCTTCAATCGAAGAAGAATGTGCTCACACAGACTGGCCAAAAGGGACATCCAGCATCTCTGACGATGCTGTCCCGTTAGGTCAACCTTTCGCGTTGACCCTGAAAGGTCACCAAGAACCCGTTGACGCGTGAACTGTCCTCTGGGATCTCCGAACAATAAAAATCCAGTTCCTTGTTAGCAACTTTTTACATCAAGGCTGCCCGATATGTTCATTCTAGCATCACCCTTTCAAATGGTTTCTCACTTGATATTTCCGACAAAACGATTGCGCTCCATGTAGCTGGTCTTCAACACCGAGTTTGGCCTGGAAAATCTGACGACGACAGTCTTCTGTGCAAAGCATTGATGAAAAATATGTCCCTGAACGGATGAGCAAAGACCTCGAGAATTTGCCCGACAGATTTTCACCAACGTCATCCAGCACCAGCCACGTGTATGAGCAACCTGTCTCAGCAACTTGCCATGATTAATCCAGTCGACAAATCATTGTCTGGAGGAAACTTGCACGCTATGCTTGAACATATACTTTAGCCAACAGAAGACAGTAAGCAGTCTTTCTCTGGACTGCTTGCCAAAGCAGACCTCGGAAGGCAACTTTCTACACAAGGGCTGGGGAAGACAGATCTGCAACGGCGCTAGCCTTGGCGCCTCTCCTCAGGTAACGACGCCTCGCGGATGGCAGTGCTCATCTCTCCACGGCGCTACTCGGGTTCAAACTGCGGCCCTGTCTTCGCGCTCGCAGGTGGCCACAGCAAGGGGAAAGTGAGGGGAGGAAGACAGGGAGCTGTCGAGGCGAGTGTGACTAGTCAGCACACAGCCGAGATGACGTCGTCAGGCTGCTGGAGCCTGGGGACCAGAGCTGGCATTCTCTGCGAGCCCCGCGCTTGCTGTCTTGCCGAGTTAATTATCTTCATTTGCTTCGTGTCCAGGCCTGCGAGGCATGGCAGGGCAGCCACGGCCTTCTCCCTCTGGCTCAGGTACCTTCCAAGACGGCGGCCTCCCAAGCTATTCGCTGCTTCTTTCTCTCCAGCGTTTCTTCCCCCATCAACAGAGGCATGCCAGTTGTATGCGTATTGGCGCAGAATCTCTGTATCACTCTAGCCACCATTGTACAGCCGTGATGTGGGAACCAGCCTGGCAATCGCCTTAGACAGCGAGAGATGGCACGAAAAATCCCAGATTATATTAAATCAAATCCATTACTAGGGCAAGAAACTTTCAGAGAACTAAAGTAGGATTTGATTCGCACGCTAAGGCGTTCGTTTCCGTGGAAAATCTTTATGAAACTAAACACACTTATAGGCAGGCTTCGTGTATATGACGTAACGCTTCGTTTTCGAATGCACATACGAGGCGATTTCTTATTAAACTCTTAGGTAACAGAAACCGTAAGATATCGTTTCGCGATGTTACTCTTGTAATTTTTTTTATATCCTTTCATTTGATTGTCTCACGGTACAATCACAGGAAATTTTTAACTGGGCGCGATGCGTGGTAATCATAAATGTTGGTCACTATAACCTCTGTTTGGATGGGTACAATGTACGTACGTAAATCACTGTAACTGTACATCACAGTTTTGTGGTGGTGAACTCCGTGGCTATTTTCAAGTCGTCGACCAGACTTAGCAATGGAATTTATCATTACATAATCTGGCGACGAAATGAAAATCCTCCTTCCCAAAGTGAACGAGTAGGTTGAAGACCTGGTCAAATTGGCACCTGATACTGGGCTTCGCCAAGCCCAAGCTTCCGTAACACAGGAACTTAATCAGAAAGTCAGTCAATAACTGGTTGGAAGAAGAGAGTGCTGATGAAGCTTTACTGAGAATACGGCGAGACCAACACTCCGGTAAACCCTTAAATACTAACCGGACGACCATGTCGTAGATGTGAAAAGGAAGGAAGACGCTTTTCTGAAAGCAAGGCTAATTAGTAGGACAAAGGTGCTTTGTCGTAAAAAGGGAAATGTCACGAGCGCTGTCCACGTTCCCTGTAAAATCAAACGCCATTGTAACACTCCAGTGTTGGTAATAACGACACAACAAAAGGAAGCACAGTATTCAATTTAAATAGAAATAAAACACTTTCGAGTAGGGGGGACCAGGGGTGGTGGGGATGGTGGTGGTAGGGGACCAGACTGACAACACTATTGCAGCTGCTGGTGCTCCTTTGTTGCCGTTCATGTGTAGATTTCCATCACTGCGGCAACTTCTGATCCACACACGCTGTTGCATTCTCTACTATAATTGAAACCACTACAGCTACTGTAACTGTTGGTGAAAGACTTACGTATTTCTCATGCAACAAGCACTTCTGCTTTCAAAGGTGCATTTTCTTATGTCAAAGATGCAGTAGCCGCCATTTCGTTACGTGGCGCATCGACAAATCTCAAAGTATTATCTATTCCATAGCTAATATAGTGCCTATATATACAATCCACTGGGCTTTCTTGCCGTGTGAATACAGTGATTTTGATTTTTATCAACAAAATTAGGATGATAATTGAAAACGTTCGTTATTTTGTATATGCGGCATGTTGTGACAAAACTGATGCAGGCAGATGAAAGTTAGGCATGGAACCTCTCGGGTAGCGAAACCCAAGAAGAGGTCAATCAAATTTTTCATAACAGTTTTCATAAAGGTCTGATTTTGAATATTCTGATCAGTTAAATACACGTACGTATGTGGTTCATACCTACATTGTGTTTGTGCGTATTGTATAAATAGTTGCCGTGCTGACTTGGCACCCTGCCACACCAACAAGTTCCATGGGCTGTCTGCGAGTATAAGACTCGTGTGGGTGCTTAAGAGCAGATTGACAGAGAATTTGCATCCTTACATAGCCGTACCAGTACGTAGATCAGGTGTGCCTAAACTTATTTTAGTAGGTGTTTACCTTGATGCGTCAGAACGATTGGTCTACTCGCCACGGGTGCCCATTATGCTTCCTCCACACTTTACCCCCGTGGGTTCGCGGTAAGAATTGACCCACCGCGTCTCCCTACGCGATTCGTAGGTAGCGAATAACTAGGGACACCGTGACTTGATCTGCATTTACTCTAAACTATTCTAGTGATTTTCGTGTTCAATGGCCTTATATAGCCTACAAAGGATGATAGGCTGTAAAACACCCTCCCTCCCTCCTTCCCTTCCTCCCTCCCTCCCTCCCCCCCCCCCCCTCCATCCATCCATCCATCCTCCACACTGGAAAACACGATACTAGATAGGTACGCCTGTCAGGCCGCACTACAGTGGATGTTTGATGGTGTTTCTGATGCTGTGGTGCCAGTGTTGACATTTCTTCTGCTCGAGTAATACTCCTGGCGATACAAAAAATGTGTGATCTTATCAACTGCAACAACAATAAACCTGCCAGTTAATTCTGGGCGAAACAAAGTCACTCAAAGTATACCAGCAAATAACGTGTACCATCTGAGGAAGCATTTCCATTAAATGTTGGTGGAACAGTTTCCTGTCCACCCTGAGTTATTGCCAGTTACGATTATTACGTAATGAAAGGTGAGGCAATACGTTAGCAATCATTAATGTCACAACACCGCGACTAGGGCTGCATTTTCAGAAAGCGCCGAGAGAGACCTGAACGCACAAGCCCATTTGCTCTGAACATGCTGGTTATCTGGAAAAACAGAACGAAAGCCAGTGAATCCTTCAGTTTCTCTCTTTTCGAAAAGGATCTTGAATGTCACTGCAAGGATACGTCTGCTGCAAATATCCAACCATCATGGTTAGGCGTTTACATTCCAAAAACCTGATTGTATGTCTTCTGCGGTGGAATACATTTCTTTCATTTAAGGAAGACTATGGTGCTACAGAGTCTATTTAATATGACCACATCCTTCTCCTTCTAGCTGCCTAATGATCAATAGTCTCTCTTGATCAATAGTATCTCATTAAGCAAAACTATCTGAGAAAGACTGTACTCAGCAAGGGAGTTTAAACAGTCAGTCCTAAAAAATAAGGCGGTTCATCTGGAGGCATGTACATGAATTCAGGGCTGCATAAGCATGAAAATCAGTGCTGGGCTCAGTCGGCTTATATCACTGGCAAAAGAGCTGAGCCCGACATCAGCGCATCGACCCGGGACCGTTGCCTGAGGTGTCGTCTGGCGGCGGTAATAAGGGCAGTATTTCTGGATCCCTGGACCCTGATGCCCTGAAAGGCGGCCACTGCCTCCTAGCACAGTCTCATTGCCAGCAAACCCACTACACTTTCCCCTGTGTGGTGATCTGAGGGAAATATTTATGTCCACCTTCTCCCCGGCTGTCAAATCACTTTCGTTCCATTACAGAGCCATTACGAGAGGAAAGAGAAGTAGCGAAGAGAACATTGACAGCGCCTCGCTTTTCACATGTGTGTTTCCTGTGCATTCCAATGGCAGATTACCTTCGAAAGATGAAGTGTTTCAGAAAACCTTTTAGAACTTCTTCCCTGACATCCGCGGCAGTCGAATGAGGCTTTTTGGTGACGAAATCACAATCCCAACCTGAATATTCCGCCAACACATCCTTCATCAGGCACAGAAACCATGGTGGTGCCTCGCTGTAATGAGTCCGACATGTTCCGCTCACATTTCCCCATCGACCTGTCAGCTTCTACAATGGACATTGCCCGTCACTCATAGACATGAAGCCGTGAAGGTCTTCAAATTTTGCCTGCACCCAGAGATTCGGATACTGGATGAAAGGGATCCCTCCAGTTCCGCATCTATGAGATGAGGTTTGCTCGGTTGACGACGACGCCTTAGTCATACAGCGTTCTCGAGCGAACACCTCTGTGACCGACCACGACAAAACCAGTCCTAACTCGCGTTCGGCGATTCAGCCCTACATGCAAAAATAAACAACGGGGAGCAACCTGGGTCAGTTAATAATAATAATAAATAGCATTTATAACGCGCATTTCTTGCAAGAACTCAATGCGCGGGCATAGCCACATTTACACGCAGTTACTCGTCAGTCATACTGCATAGCACAACAATAAGATTGTTGCAAAAATGCACGCCAGGGACACCACATGCTCGTGTCCTGGAATACATTGCTTGTAAAATACTTTTATTTGCGTTTGAACATCCTTGTTCTTGCCTTTCCTCAGTCATGTAGCTAACGTGTAGTAAACTTCAAAGGCCATTTTTTCAAAATTGATGGGCATGGCATCTATCCTGAAATGGGCATAAGTTGTACAATTTTGATAACGCATTGTTCTTACTTATATTAAATTGTACAGATATGACTCCAAACCCGTAACAAATTGAGTATGAACTAGTCTAGTGCTTCCGTGACTCATTTTTACAGAGACAAGAAAAATCCCTGAATGAAACGTTGTTTTGTAGAGAAGGAAATTGCTTTCTTGAGGAAATAACGATGCACTCTTTGGAATATCTCGTTTTCATGGAGCAATGTTTTTTAATGGAGTTGGTTTAAACACACACACACACACACACACACACACACACACACACACACACACACACACACACTTGCGTGTATTTATATTTGTTTAGAAAACCCACACTGCTGGAGCATAATGTGGCAAGGACGGGCTTGAGTATTCAGGGAAACATCATGTGGAGAAAGATATTTCATAATAAAGATGGACGAAAAGTTTCGTACGTAAAAATACATCTGCATCTTAATCAAACGGTGTTTTACCATCTCAGCGTTATGATTTCTCAGCTTTTGAGTGTTCGGAATTGATGTGGTCTAGAATACGTATTCAAGAGGATGTTATGATCTTTAATTTTCACTTGTCTTTTCTACAACTGCAAAAATACACGTAGACCGGAAACTATTGTCTTTTATTCTGTTCTGCGAGATATTAAGATATTGTCGTAATATAGTGTAAATGCGGGGGTTTTCCAATAAAACTCGCAATTATAAGTGTAATCCTTGATTATTAATATCGGCATACTTCGAGCGATGAAATTTACAACAGATGTACATAAACTGAACAAATAATGTTTGAAGGAGTGGAACAAAAGTCCGAGGCCTGAAACTTGCATTAAATCCATTTGTAAGCCAAAGAAACAGAGGATTCAAAAATAGAATGTTACAAAGATTTCTTTTTGTTCTTTCTGTCATGTCAAGCATTCGTGCTGACTTGTCTTGTCTTCTGTGATTCTAAATGGGGAACGAAAAAGGAAACGCCGTCTCCGTTGGGAAACATGTAATTGGATCACAACCATTGGCAGAACAGTGGGTTTTTTACATTCTACCGTCTGTTGCCTCTTTCCTGAGGTGCAGGCGGATAGGCCCTTAAACTCCATCCATCCATCCATTCATCCTGAGGTGCATGATCTAAGGCTTTTGTTCTGTTGAAAGTCATACCCATAAAAGACATCTTGTTTTCTCCCAATTCTAGTTGACATCCACATTAACATGTTTTGATTTCAACGCAGAAAATCGTTCAGAGAAAGTCCCTTCTCAAGTCACATCACTCCCTAAAGGAGCTGTACTGATGGGCGCGCTTTGGGAAACCGGAAATCTCTCTATCAGACTTGAACAGGATACACCGCTTTTTAATTATTTCAGCTTCCGGCCAAACGTTCGGTTTGGCTGCACGACGTCACAGCAAGGCTTCTCCGGAAGTGCGTCATCCGGGCTCAAGTGACGCGGAGAGCTGTCGCAGCACTGGAAATACGTTGACGCTGCCATAGCTGCTAGATTCAATCGACTGACTTCCTGCCAGAAACTGCTTCAGACTCATTGCGCACCAGCGGTGCCCCTCACTCGTCAGCTACTCGCAGGAAATGCACGAGGCATCAGGTTTGGGCACTTCCCCTCCCCGCAAGTCTGTTCTTTTTCCTTTCCCACCAATGGATGATTTAACGCAGTTTTCTCACATTCTCTTTTGACATAGACGCTTAGTTTCCTTTGTCAGAAAAAATGACGTGATCCTACAGTAGAGCCACATTGGAGAAGGATCGATAAACATTACCAAAGTTATTAAAATAAGGGCCCTTTTGACATGAGTTCTTTATATTAATCTTGATCAGAATTTTTACGACGACAATTTAGACGAAGACGAAAGAGAACAGGCGGAATCCCAGGCTGCCAGACCCTCAGGATTACTCCAGTATCCCAGACAGGAGCTGCCCAAAACACCCAATCAGAACACCGGGGCATGACCCTTAGTCAGTCATTTCGACCTCACTCTAGTCTACCAGATATACTTGGACGGAATCAGCCACCCTCTAGCAGCCGAGCCAGTACATGTACATGTACATTGGTTCTACGGTCGGTCATAATGCTGATCATAATAATTATACTAACGGTGAGGATGGTGATGACAACAAAGCTAGTTTTAGCAGCATCAGTAAAAGTGGCGGAAAAAATGCATGATGATGGTAATGCCGACATAAAATTGAAGTCCGTCTAATCAAGCTTAAATACGAAAGAATTTGTCTTCGGAATTTCGTCACATGCTCCAATGGCTTAGTGCTCACTTTACATCAAGCGCTATCGATCAGGGTCGTATTGTTGCCCGGAGGTTAGCATGGAAAGCCAGCCTACAGACATCTTGAATATGTTTATAACATTCACATTTGACTGACGATTGACTGATACTTACAATGGATAGTGTGTGTGTGTGTGTGTGTGTGTGTGTGTGTGTGTGTGTGTGTGTGTGTGCGTGCTTGAGTGCGTGTGCACGAATTCACGCGCGCGTGTGTATTTGTGTGTTTGTGTGTGTTTATGTGATTGTGTGTGTACTTGTGTATATGTGTGCGCGTGTGTGTATGTGTGTGTATGTGTGTATGTGTGCGTGTGTGTGTGTGTGCTTGCTTGCCAAGTTAAGAACATGTTAATCAAAATGAGAACCAGGAATGCAAGTATTGTTGTATGAGGAGAAAACAAACACGGGGTTCAGAAATAGCCCCCTTGTGGGTTGGGGTAAGAATAGGCTCACCGCAATTTCCTAAGCGATTTGTAAAAGGCTAATAACTTGGCAAATCAAAAGTCCACTTGCTCTTATTCCAATCAGCTCTAGAGATGTTTATGATTGATGGCCTGGCATAGTTTGCAAAGCTTGATACCTAGTCCCCGCCTCCTCAATCCAATCTAGTCTAAAAAGTAGTCCTTTCCTAACGTTAACATTTCAGATATTATCGGAGGTTAGAAAGTGGCGGCGGGGACAGGCGTAGAGGTAGAAATGGAGGATTGTGTGGCATTTCCAGAATTTACTGTACCCTCGTATTGTCACGGGACGGACGGACGGACGGACGGACAGACTGATTGACGCACGGATAATTGGACGGACGGATAACGGATGGATGCAGTTTTACGGCCAATCCACCTTTATATGCAATGCGAGACCATTGTCCACAAAATCGCTGGACTAGAACATTAGAATAAGAGCAAGTCAGGTCACAAGTTCCCTGGTTATTCGTCTTTAACAAATGGCGCAGTAAGATGTGGTGAGTCTATTCTTACTCCCACCTCACAGGGGGTCTGTCACAGAAGATCTAGACCAAGAGAAATTGGGTGATCAACTATCTCGACATTAGGGGTAACAGGGGCGGATCTGGGGGGGTGCAATGGGTGCAATTGCACCCCCCCCCCCCAGCGGGACCCCAAAAAAAAGAAGAAAAAAAAAGAAAAAAAAGAAAGAAGAAAAAAAGAGATATGTTGATAATGTAGTAATGTAAATGTAATTGCACCCCCCCCCCCCCAAGCAAAAAGACAATAAAATGAGAGAGAGACTCAGGGAAAGAGATGTTGATAAATATTGGAATGTAAATATAATTGCACCCCCCCCCCCCCTCCTCGGCTTAAAAAAATGAAGAAGAGAGAAGCTGATAAATATAATAATGTAAATGTAATTGCACCCCCCCCCCCTCCCTCGGCAGAACAAAAAAGAGAAAGAGATGCTGATAAATATAGTAATGTAAATGTAATTCCACCCCCAGCCAAAAAACTAACTAAATAAATTAAAGAAATAAAATACCTAAACAATGATAATACATAAATAAAAAATGGAAAGAGAAATATGTTGATAAATATAGTGATGTAATTGCACCCCCCCCCCCCCACCCCAGCCAAAATAAAAAGGGGTGGGTGGGTGCAGAGAGAGAGATGCTGATAAATATAGGAATGCACTAGTAAAATTAAATGTAATTGCACCCCCACCCCCCCCCCAGAAAATGTTGTCACATGATTAGGCCTATGACTAGGCAAATTCCTCCATGTGTGTGTTTATTCAATGTCTCTAGACTGACCAGGCCTGACTCCCACAACAAACTGGTTACAGATGTCTTCTTACATATTCGGAATAAAGATTATTAAATTCGAGGTATGATCTTGTTGCAAAGACTTTTTCCTCATGTTGTTTTTGTGAATTGTGATTCTTTATTATTAACATCGAACTTATTTAGCACTGTACATTTTCGAGCATGTGCTTCCCAAGAGAGAGACAGTTGGTCATATCTCCACCCCCCACCACATCAGTGGCAAAATGTATCGCCTGAAAATAGCACTTTACACGCTCAGATTGCACCAGATTGCACCATTTTGCTTCCTTTTTAAAAAATAATTCCGGGGGGGCATGCCCCCGGACCCCCCTAGCATGCTCGGAGCTTCGCGCCATCGGTTCGGCGCTTCGCGCCTTCGCTGATAAGATACAAAACAAAACAAAAAAAGAACTTTGCACCCCCCCCTTTCAAAACCCAGATCCGCCCCTGGGGTAAGATGTATACATAGTCCTCTTCCTGTCTCAGTCACGCACCTGACCAAGTGTCTACTTGAGTGAAGCCTTTTTAAGGAATGAGGCTTGTTTTTCATTTGCAGTCCAACTTCCGCCCGCACGTCCCATATCACTGGTGTTGGTACAAACAATTCTCTTTGCTCTGTGTGTGTGTGTGTGTGTGTGTGTGTGTGTGTGTGTGTGTGTGTGTGTGTGTGTGTGTGTGTGTGTGTGTGTGTGTGAGTGTGTGTATATGTGTGTGCATGTGTATGTGTATTTATAAGTGTATGTGCATGTGTGTGTGTATCTCTGTCTCTGTCTCTTTGTCTTTCTCTCTCTCACTCTCTCTCTCTCTCTGTCTTTCCCTGTTTCTCTCTTTCTATCTCTATGTTTCTTCCTTACCCCCTATCTCTCTCTCTCTCTCTCTCTCTCTCTCTCTCTCTCTCTCTCTCTCTCACACACACACACACACACACACACACACACACACACACGTCAATGATCATCTGAGATAGAGATATATGAGACACATGTAGAGCAAACGCCCGTGTCTGAGACACTGCACATCACTATAGAGGTTACAAGACTGTTTTTACCAAATACGGCATTGAAAATGTACAACCAGTGCTAGATATCATTGGTATTCTTCTTTTAAAGTTCACTTTGGTAAGATATATTTTAGTCTTACCAATAAGAAATTCCGGGATGCCTTTGTGCGTATTCGCTGTAGAATTAATGATCTGCAGTAAGCAAGAAGTATGTTAATCGGCAGATCTTGGATACTAAGTGCGCCTGTTGTACAGTTGATGAAAATGAAGAATATTTCCTCTTATTTTGCCTTGTTTATGATGACGTTAGGAAAATACATTTAAAACGGCATCTGAAGAGTCACACCCAAACGGGATGTACATGTATGTATTTGATGGAGGGATCGGATCCAATTTTAACTAAAGGCGTAGCGATGTTCACACATTATGCGTTAACTCTGAGAGAAAAAGAACTGAACAGGAATGCACTGCCTCGGGTTAATCGTTGATTGTCCATCAAGTGATCTGATAACTCGGCTCGCTAGTTTTTTAAAATTCTTTTCACGTTACGGGCGGCTGGACTAAATAAAAGAGCTTTACGCGTAGTGAAGCATTTATGGAGGGCGCCAGAACAATGGGCCGACGTGACCGGGTAACTATAAATTTTCCATGCACGGAAACGGCAACGCGCATGCGCTGGGCTCTCCTCACACGAGAGGGCCTACGTATGCTATCATTTCCACTGCAGAGCGGGGGACAGAAACAAGTAGTTCCGTTCACGCGAGTATAAGATTTTCTCTTTTCAATATGCGCGCTCCCTTCCATTATTACTACTTTGCTTCCGTGACTATTGTTCCCCCCTCCTTTGCCATATGCGCGCTCCTTTCCACTCTTCCTTCCTTGTTTCCTGCCCTGCCCATTGTATTTGTTCCTTTCCCTATGTGCAGCTTGTGAGCTCATAACCACTATTGGTACAGCGTTCATTACGCCTGTCAGCGTGGTTGCACCAGTAGTGGGAGCTCTAGCGCTCATCCTCTATGCAGTTGTCCACGCTGCTGTTTCTTCCCGACCCCCTCTCCAGTGTGGGTCTTATCTCTCGGTCTGTCAGACCGTGCTCCAACCCGCCTGCCCCACCCTTGGTGTAGCTGTGGTCTGCTTGTTTTCGCGTCAGCACACAGCGCGCCCCTGATTCCTGCCCTGCCAATTGTTCCTTTCCCAATGTGCGGTTGGTTCGCTTATAACCACTATTGGTACAGCGTTCATTTGGCCTGTCGTTGCATCAGTAGGGAGATTGCGCTCATCCTCTAAGCAGTTATCCCCCGCTGCTGTCTCTTCCCGACCCCATCTCCTGTGTGGGTCATTCTCTCCTTCTGTCAGACCGTGCTCCAACCCGCCTGCCCCACCCTTGGTGTAGCTGTGGTCTGGTTGTTTTCGCGTCAGCACACAGCGCGCCCCTGATTCCTGCCTTGCTAATTGTTCCTTTCCCAATGTGCGGTTTGTGCGCTCATAACCACTATTGGTACAGCGTTCATTACGCCTGTCAGCGTGTAGTGTAGTAGTGAGAGCCAATTGTTCCTTTCCCTATGTGCGGTTTGTGCGCTCATAACCACTATTGGAAAAGCGTTCATTACGCCTGTCTACGTGGTATGCAACAGTAGTGAGAGCTCTAGCGCTCATCCTCTATGCAGTTGTCCCCCGCTGCTGTCTCTTCATGACCCCTCTCCTGTGTGGATCCTATCTCGACCTCTCTCCAACCCGCCTGCCCCACCATTTGTATAGCTGCTGTCTGCTTGTTGTAGCGGCAGCACACAGCGCGCCCCTCTAACCCCTGTCTGCGGCTCTTCGGCCGGCCGGGATGCGTGAGGCCTCCAGGCGACATGTTTCTCACTATCTTGTATGAGAACTAGACTACCTCTTAGCGATTTCAACAAAATCCTCATGGTCCTTCTTCAACGCCATTGTGATTTATCGTGAAATCGCCCCCTTGCCACGTGTGTGTGCCTCGCTATCTTATAAGAGACATCTGCTCCTTCTGCCATAGTGATTTCAACAAAATCCTCTTTGTCCTGCTGCAATGCCATTGCGAATTAGCGTGGAAATCGCCCCCCCCTTGCCACAGGTATAGGCAGGTCTGGCAGTGCCTTATCCTCTTCAATTTCTGAGACACAGACGGGCTACAATGTTCCTCACTATCTTATATGAGAACTAGACTACCTCGGTTGGTTGAAAGCCCCTCACAACACGCACAGGAAATGTACATTAGCATAGCATGCGAAATGCGTCGTAATTGAGTTAAGAATGATATGTGTTATGAGTTATGAGTTATAAGTTAGGACATTAGCGCATTCCCAAAAACGTTGGAGAGCTTGAGGGCGCAGGTCAGCTCACGCCATCCTTCCACTTTTTCCGGCCTGGGCGCGGTGTGCTGTGCCCCTCGCCCCTCTGATTATCTTTCTGGTTTCTAGTGGCTCGCAGTTTAGCCCATGAAGCAGGGCGTAGTTGTGGGGACACTTCGTGGTTCACACCCTTTCTTTGCGCCATAGCCGCACCCCTCCAGAGTTTTTCCCACTGACGCTATCACATGCCTCTTGTTGTACACCTTTGCCTCCAATGCTGCCGTCTGCTGTTGCTCTGTTCAAGTAGATGCCACCCTCCGCGGAGATTCGGTCGGGGTTCAAGAGGTCACCAGGCGAGACGACCTCAGCGGCTTCCTCCGAGCTGGCCCCCTCTACACGCCCTACTCTGCTGTTTATGCACCAGTATGCCAGTTGCGTGGTATGCAACAGTCAGCCTGTCAGCGTGGTATGCACCTGTACACCTATTATGCGCCAGTAAGCCTGCCAGCATGGTATGCGCCAGTAAGCCTGTCAGCGTGGCATGCGCCAGTAAGCCTGTCAGCGTGGCATGCGCCAGTAAGCCTGTCAGCATGGTATGCGCCAGTAAGCCTGTCAGCATGGTATGCGCCAGTAAGCCTGTCAGCAGGGTATGCGCCAGTACGCCTGTCAGCGTAGTATGCACCAGTAAGCCTGTCAGCGTGGCATGCGCCAGTAAGCCTGTCAGCATGGTATGCGCCAGTAAGCCTGTCAGCGTGGCATGCGCCAGTAAGCCTGTCAGCATGGTATGCGCCAGTATGCCTGTCAGCGGGGTATGCGCCAGTACGCCTGTCAGCGTAGTATGCACCAGTAATCCTGCCAGCGCGGTATGCGCCGGTAAGCCTGTCAGCATGGTATGCACCAGTCATGATTAGTGTATCCTTACTCATTTACTGTATCAGAAAGTGTATTTTGAACTATTTGTGTCACACCTGCTTTCTTTTGTGGTTGCGTAGTTTTGCTTCGTTAGAGCTCCAGGGCTCATCCTCTATGCAGTTATCCCCGCGGCTGTCTCTTCCTCACCCCCCATCCTGCGTGTGTCCCTCTCTCTGTCTGTCAGACCTCTCTCCCACCCTCCCGGCCCCATCCTTTGTGTAAGCGGAGTCTGATTGTTGTCGCAGCTGCACTGTCTGTCGCTGCCTTGTCCGTTACGCGTTATCTTCGTGTGCCCCTGGGCTATGGAACCGCTCCCGTCAGTAAGCCTGTCAGCGTCCTATGCAACCCGACCATTGTTTATCCCCCTTTTCACTTGGTGCGTTCATTTCCACTCTTTGTACCTCGATTCCTTACCATTGTTCTTTTCCCTATGTGCAGTTGGTGCGCTCATATCCCACCTTGTACTGTGGTATGCGCCAGTAAGCCTGTCAGCTTGGTTTGCGCCACTAAGCCTGTCAGCAGGGCGTGGTAGGCGCCAGTAAGCCTGTCAGCATGGTATGCGCCAGTAAGCCCGTCAGCGTGTTATGCGCCAGTAAGCCTGTCAGCGTGTTATGCGCCAGTAAGCCTGTCAGCGTGTTATGCGCCAGTAAGCCTGTCAGCGTGTTATGCGCCAGTAAACCTGTCAGCGTGTTATGCGCCTGTAAGCCTGCCAGAGTGATATGCGCCAGTGAGCCTGTCAGCGTGGTATACGCCAGTAAGCCTGTCAGCATGTTATGCACCCTGAACATTGTTCATTTTCCTTTTCAATTGTTCATTTCCACTCTTCGTACCTTGATTCCTGACGATTGTTCCTTTCCATATGTGCAGTAAGTGCGCTCATATCCCACCTTGTACTGTGGTATGCGCCAGTAAGCCTGTCAGCTTGGTTTGCGCCAGTAAGTCTGTCAGCGTGGTACGCGCCAGTAAGCCTGTCCGCGTGGTATGCGCCAGTAAGCCAGAGTGGTATGCGCCATTAAGCCTGTCAGCGTGGTATACGCCAGTAAGCCTGTCAGCGTGGTATGCACCCTGAACATTGTTCATTCCCCTTTTCAATTTGTGCATTGATTTCCACTCTTTGTACCTTGCTTCCTAACCATTGTTCTTTTCCATAGGTGCTGTGGGTGCGCTCATATCCCACCTTGTACTGTGGTATGCGCCAGTAAGCCTGTCAGCTTGGTTTGTGCCAGTAAGCCTGTCCGCGTGGTATGCGCCAGTAAGCCTGTCACCATGGCGTGGTATACGCCAGTAAGCCTGTCCGCGTGGTATGCGCCAGTAAGCCTGTCCGCGTGGTATGCGCCAGTAAGCCTGTCACCATGGCGTGGTATACGCCAGTAAGCCTGTCCGCGTGGTATGCGCCAGTAAGCCTGTCCGCGTGGTATGCGCCAGTAAGCCTGTCCGCGTGGTATGCGCCAGTAAGCCTGTCACCATGGCGTGGTATACGCCAGTAAGCCTGTCCGCGTGGTATGCGCCAGTAAGCCTGTCCGCGTGGTATGCGCCAGTAAGCCTGTCACCATGGCGTGGTATACGCCAGTAAGCCTGTCACCATGGCGTGGTATACGCCAGTAAGCCTGTCAGCGTGGCATGCGCCAGTAAGCCTGTCAGCGTGGCATGCGCCAGTAAGCCTGTCAGCGTGGCATGCGCCAGTAAGCCTGTCAGCGTGGCATGCGCCAGTAAGCCTGTCAGCGTGGCATGCGCCAGTAAGCCTGTCAGCGTGGTATGCGCCAGTAAGCCTGTCCGCGTGGTAGGTGCCAGAAAGCGTGCCAGAGTGGTTTGCGCCAGTAAGCCTGTCACCATGGCGTGGTATACGCCAGTAAGCCTGTCACCATGGCGTGGTATACGCCAGTAAGCCTGTCACCATGGCGTGGTATACGCCAGTAAGCCTGTCAGCGTGGTATGCACCCTGACCATTGTTCATTCCCCTTTTCAATTCGTGCATTCATTTCCACTCTTCGTACCTTGCTTCCTAACCATTGTTCCTTTCCATAGGTGCTGTGGATGCGCTCATATCCCACCTTGTACTGTGGTAGTAGCCAGTGAGCCTGTCAGCGTGGTATGCGCCAGTACGCCTGTCAGCGTGGTAGGTGCCAGAAAGCCTGTCCGCGTGGTATGCGCCAGTAAGCCTGTCCGCGTGGTATGCGCCAGTAAGCCTGTCAGCGTGGTGTGCGCCAGTAAGCCTGTCAGCGTGGTATGCATCAGTAAGCCTGTCAGCGTGGTATACCAGTAAAACCTGTCGACATGGTATGCGACAGTAAGCCTGTCGGCGTCGTATGTGTCGGTAATCCTGTCCACGTGGTATGTGAGCCTGTCAGCGTGGGTTGCGTCGGTAAGCCTGTCAGCGTGGTGTGCCCCCTGATCATTCTTCATTCCCCTTTTCAATTCACACGTTCATTTCCACTCTTAGTACCTTGATTCCCGACAATTGTTCATTTCCCTATGTGCTTATGTGCGCTCATCTCCAACCTGGTACTGTGGTATGCGCCGGTAAGCCTGTCGGCGTGGTATGCGACAGTAAGCATGTCAGTGTGGTTTGCTACGGTTAGCCTGTCAGCGTGGTATGCACCAGTAAGCATGCCCGAGGTGGACGGACCAGTACGACTTTCAGCGTGCTATGCGACAGTAAGCCTGTCAGCGTGGTATGTGCCGGTCAGCATGTCGGCGCGTTATGCGCCAGTAAGCCTGTCAGCGTGGTATGTGCCGGTCAGCATGTCAGCGTGTTATGCGCCAGTAAGCCTGTCAGCGTGTTATCTGCCTGTAAGCCTGCCAGAGTGATATGCGCCAGTAAGCCTGTCAGCGTGGTATACGCCAGTAAGCCTGTCAGCATGGTATGCACCCTGAACATTGTTCATTTTCCTTTTTCAATTGGTGCGTTCATTTCCACTCTTCGTACCTTGATTCCTGACCAGTATGCCTGTAGAATGGTATGCACCAGTACGCCTGGCACCGTGGTATGCACCAGTACGCCTGGCACCGTGGTATGCACCAGTAAGCCTGTCAGCGTGATGGGGGCGGTAGATCGGGCTGCCGCCCCAGGATGGAAGATCTGTCTGCCCCCATTTTCAGTCCTTTTTGGGGGCGGTGGATCCGTCTGCACTGCAACTTTTAGTCGCATGTTCACTTCATTCAGCCCTACCACCCTCACACCCCATCCCCACCCTCTCCTCTTCACCCTTGTCCTCCGATGCTGCCGTCTGCTATCTCTCTGTTCAAGGAGCCACCCTCATGCGTTGAGGCCACCAGGCGAGCCCTGAGACATCTGACGTCTTCCACGCCATACTCTTCTGCTCTCTCCAGCCTGACGAGCGTCTGGTGGCCGCAGCGGCTGCCGGGATGCCTTCCAACCACAGCGCATCTGCAGGGGTCCGATAGGCCACCAGTCGACCTCGGACGTCCGCACGCAGCTGCTTCCTCCAAACTGGCCCTACCTACACCCGCAACTCTTACGAGCGTTTCGTGGCCGCGGCAGCTGATGGGATGCCTCCCAACCACAGTGCGTCTGCAGGGGTCCGAGAGGCCCCCAATCGACCACTGACGTCCAAACGCGGCCGCTTCCTCTGAGCTGGCCCTCTCTACAACCGTGACTCTTCAGCCTGCCCCCCCCCCCCCCCCCCCCCCTGGACGCACGTCAGATGACTGCGGTGGCCAACAGGGTGTTAACGTGGCCATCCATACGTATGTCTCCAGTCCATAATGTTTTTCCATCACAAATATCATTGGCGTCTTACGTTGTCTGTATACTTTTATGCCATGATTGCTGATGGCAATCTCTCAGCCTCTGCTGGCATGATGGGGGCCTGTTGGGTCTCGCCCGTCCGCCTCTCCATTTGGGCGTGGCGCGGACAGCCTGGTCGGAGGCTGTCCGCGCTTGGCGCTTTTATCACCCAAATGGAGCGGAACGCGCTCGCTTCCCTCCTTGCCATAATAAAAAAGGTGTCACAGCTGCAGTTTTCAGCTACCAGAACTGAGGCTCGGCTGTGGCCATTCGCAAATCGCAGACACGTTTTCATTGTGGTTTTTTCTCTGCATGCGCCTTGACACCAAGTTATGGCGGCCGACATAAAAGAGCTTTACGCGTAGTGAAGCATTTATGGAGGGCACCAGAACAATGGGCCGACGTGACCGGGTAACTATAAATTTTCCATGCGCGGAAACGGCAACGCGCATGCGCTGGGCTCTCCTCACACGAGAGGGCCTACGTATGCTATCATTTCCACTGCAGAGCGGGGGACAGAAACAAGTAGTTCCGTTCACGCGAGTATAAGATTTTCTCTTTTCAATATCCGCCCTCCATCCCCTCCAACCCCCCTTTTTTGCACAGTTCTTTTGCGTTCGTCAATTATCGATTTGTGTAGGTCTACGCGCTACACACTCAGACACATACACACATTTCTCTCTGCTGTTGTTCCAATGGGGTTTGCATGACTTGTGTCCGCGGCGTTGTTTCCGAATGGTATTTTAGGACCAACCCCACTTGTTTCACGTTGGACTGACGGCCATCGTGCGCCCACGAATTTTTCGTTCCTGGTATATTTGGGGAATTTTTATTGACAGGTGTTTCCGACTTGTAACTTCGGACCTACCCCACCTTTCTCGTTCGATTGTAATTTCGGAACAACCCCAGCGTTTTTCACGTTTGTTTGACGTGTATAGTGCCTCCCCGTTCTCGATTTTTCATTGACTGGTGGTTCCGAATGGTACCTTCTAAACTACCATACCTTTCACGTTCAATTGTAAGTTCAGATCAGCCTCCCCCCCCCCCCCCCCTTTTTTTCACGTTTGATTGATGTGCATAGTGCATCACTGTTCCCGTATTTTATTTCCTTGTACATTGCGATTCTTCTTTGACATGTCTGTGTGCGACTTCATTTACGAATCGTACTTTCGAGCCTGCTCCCCCTTTCCACGTTGATGGTATTTTGGGGAACAGCCCAAAAAATGACTTTTCCGGTTTGATTGAAGTATATAGTGCCTCTCCGATTGGTAATGTACACTCCACCCCAGTTGGATTTGTTTTCGAGACCATGTTGGATATGTTCAATTGGCAGTGTCACATACCTACACTAGTCGACCTCCAACTTTTCCTTTTTGATTCCATCCTGTACATCGATTTACATGTCCCACCTATGATGCCTTCCATGTATTGAATGGTTACTCGTTTGATCGAGTCCCTAGTGACTCTGGGAATGGTAGGAGCCATGCTTTTTCCCATTAGGGTTTTTTACCGCAGGTCCTTCCTCCCTCGTGGCGCTTTTATCACCCAAATGGAGCGGAACGCGCTCGCTTCCCTCCTTGCCATAATAAAAAAGGTGTCACAGCTGCAGTTTTCAGCTACCAGAACTGAGGCTCGGCTGTGGCCATTCGCAAATCGCAGACACGTTTTCATTGTGGTTTTTTCTCTGCATGCGCCTTGACACCAAGTTATGGCGGCCGACATAAAAGAGCGGTAGCCATAGTGACAACAGCAGATCAGATATCAGCATGAACACTTAAAGCTACATTGCAGACTTCAAACAGCCCTGGGCTTGCTATCGAGCCAATCGTAGACGAGCGTAGATTGAGCGAGGCAGCTTGAGAGGTGCCTAGCTTTTAAGATTCGAGACAAAAGTTCGTCGTGGATGCGTTGACCTGCATTCGATGTGTAAACTGTAGGAGGTTTCACGATCTATTAATGCATTCAACATACACCTTTGATAAATTAATGCTGTGCATGGCTTCTATTTTCTTTGGATGGGTTGCTAGTATCTCGAAATAGAGCGTTTTCTGAATTAACCGGCAACACGTCGGCCATTAAAATGTGGCCAGTTCACCTCTTGTCGTGACGTCTACGCATGCGCATTACTTCGTCACGTTGGGTAGTTTCTTTTTTAGCTAGCTCTTACTGCGAAGCAAGATCTTGCGACCAAGGTCGACTACCTATTTTGAAAGAGCTGACCCAAGGACTCCCAAGTCTGGCCCAGGGCTGGCCCAGGAGTTGCGTGCTGTCTGGGACCGTAAAACACCGTAAACCACCGTAAACACCGAAAAACACCGTAAAACACCGCAAAGCACAACAAAACGCCATGCCATTAATATTTATGATTTTAAGAAAGAATGCTGTTTGAAAACGACTAAAAATCATGTTGATAAAATGTGGGCCATGAGATTTTGACCGCTGTTGGCGTTTTATTTTTAATTTGTTAAATTAACTGTGCAAGAAAACCATGTTGTCATACTTTCTAATGCTGAAGCCCAGTGTTACATGAGACTATCTCATACTATTTGCAAATCCTATTGATTTCAAATGCCGGTGTTGATGATTTCAGTCCGTATCACAGACTGGATTTAGACTGCAACCCGAAATGTCCACAGCGGTAAAATGTCATCAAGACATCAAGACAAGACAAGTGATCATTTGTGTCGGCCCTGTGATAGACGTCGGGTCGACTTGGACACGCCGGTAGAACGTTGTAGCGGGTGTGATAGGCCAGTGTCCAGATGCAGCACGCACTAATTTGCGATGTTTGCAAAAAAATGGCGACACAGCCGCTGCAACACCAACATCAATAGGCTACAACACAAGCTGCTGAGGAGACGCAGAAGTTTTCTATTGAGATGTGTAAGTAACCAATTTTAATGAATTATGATGATGACGCTGACGATCAGTGACGACGACGACGACGGATGATGATGATGATGATGATGTAGTTTTTTATATGATGATGATTTGCTGTGACTTTTTGGTGAAGATAATTGGTTGACTGGACCTAAGGCAATAAACTTGATTGATTGATTGATGACTTTTGGTGGTGATGAAGATTTTTTTGTTGCAGTTTTTAAAAAAAGAAGATAATGATTTTAAAAAATTAAGATGATGATGGTGATAATCGATTTGCTGTGACTTTTTGTGTTATGGAGATAATTGGTTGACGACCTAAAGCAATAAACTTGATTGATTGGTTGATTGATTGATTGATTGGTTGATTGATTGATTGATTGATTGATTGATTGATTGATTGATTGATTGATTGATTGATTGATTGATTGATGACTTTTGTGATGATGATGATGATGATTATTTTTGCAGTTTTTTTACGAAGATGATGATTTTCTATGAAGATGATGATGATGTGTATTTGCTGTGATGAAGATGTGGCAAATATAAATGGCAAGTTCAAGAACAGTTTTGCGATGTTTTGCTATGTTTTGCGGTGTTTTGCGGTATATAGTTCACTCATACCAAACACAAATCAACTTGAGACAACTCAAATCAAATCAAATCAAACTTTATTAAATCACAACTGCAAATTGCATGTGTCCATCATTACATTACTCCCATATATCTACGGTATAGTTATGATTATCAAGTTTGTAAAACCTTCTCAGTCAATCAATTATAATGGAGTTATCAACAGGATTTTCATTTTCAAACAGCATTATTTTTTTTCATCATGAATATTAATGGCATGGCGTTTTGCGGTGTTTTACGGTGGTTTTCGGTGTTTTCCGGTGGTTTTCGGTGTTTTATGGTGTTTTACGGTGTTTTTTTAATGTTTTACGGTGTTTTTCGGTATAAAGATACATCCTTTTTAGGTCTTAAAGCGCTTTACACTTTAACGTCGGAAGCACTCGGCCATACAGGGCAGACTTTTAACATTTTTGTCTTGACATATCTACACACGAGTAAACTTGTCTTCGTACACAAATGTGTTGCCTGGCTCAGGGAAAACGAACTCAGCATTACGTTTCTTGGAAATAGAACGTGCGCGGCGAGGCGGCTTCTTGCAAGAGTCGCGCCCCTTGGAATTTTAGCCAATCAACGGCCGTTTTGGATTAGAACGTGTGACGGCACTGTGCACAATGGCGGACATAGACAAGTGGATAGAAATCTGCAAAGAATGCAAATACCTTCCCGAAAATGACCTTAAGGTATGTTGATATCGAAGGAACGAGTGTTCAGCATACAGGTTACTGTCATGGTCAGCGAAGTCCTGTCATGCGTAACCCTCGTGATAACTGATCGTGTTTGCTGTTTTTCAATCCCTGGCTACACCCGCTTTGCCTCCCTCGACTCCTGTCATCTTTGACTTTGGTTCGTCTGCTGCCTCAATCTGTGTTTATTGGGTGGACTGTTGTCCTTGGACTAAATATGATCAATTCATTAAAAGTCATTACTTTTACTGGAACTTGCACTCGATCGTCTGTGATCGCACGTCAACGGGAATAGCCTGACATGTCACACCCGAACACGGAACAAGCTGAGCTCATCGTGACACTCACACTGTCATTGTCAATCAGTGAAATAGTACATAAGTAGGCGCGTTGTTGATGTGAAAGTACATTGTTGTTGTCTAATCGTGCGACAGATGAGAAGTGTTATCATTTGCATCGCAATGCTGTCGCTGTTTCGGCAGGTGTTGTAATTACCAATCAGCGACGTTGAGATAGCAATTGACGAGTTGAGCCAAGATCAGATGAAAGTTGCGACGACAACCAGAAGTGGTTACTGCAACTTACATGATCCAGAGATGTCTCGCCTACTCTGGCTACAGGTGTACGATGCCGATGATAGTATTGATACACCCGCATTCTCTTGCACCCTCCCACCCTCCTTCTGCAGAGACCATGTCTACCTAACACCCACCATGACCATCCTTCCCCATCTAGTGGGTGAAAGAGGCCGTGTGAGGTCACCTAGACACTAAGTTCTTATCAACACGACACAGTAATTTTTTTCTCACCACATAAATTTCCCCCCCCTCTCACCACGTGAAAGCTACTGGTTTTGGATGATGTAGTTGATATTTTCATCATGTAGATTAGTTCTTCTTTTAATGGATTGGGTGAATATAGCAAAGGAATTCTTGCAGATAATTTACAGGTGCTCGATCAGTTCTGATCTGTGTCAAATGAGCCCGATATGTGTTCCGACAAAAATCTCAGCATTCTGCAGGGTGTTTGAGTTCACTAAAAGTTTTTTTGGATGGATTTTGTAACAGTTTTTAATGTTTCTTGTGGGTTGAGGCATCCTGCTTATTTTGCACAATGGGAGGGATTTTTTAAAAATCTATTGAAGTAACAAATGTGATTTGCACAAGGAAATTACACACTTGGCGTTAAACTTGGTTTTAGAACTTCTCAGAACTCTAGGGTCAGTTTCAGGCCAATGTGCAGGCAGAGAAATTTTATGTTGAATGCTGCTGAGGTCAAGGAGATGCATTTTTGGGTGAAGTGTTTTGTTGTGTGCTGATGATTCCAACCCAGTGAAAACAGGCAGTATGCCCTTGGATGAGTCATGACCCTGGGGGACATGATCTTGTACAAAAAAAACAACAAGTTGAAGATTTGTTTGCTTGCAACTTATCTTTGAACAGATGTGGTCTGACCCTTTCATATCCATGCCCATTCCTCTCTCTCTCTCTCTCTCTCTCTCTCTCTCTCTCTCTCTCTCTCTCTCTCTCTCTCTCTCTCTCTCTCTCTCTCTCTCTCCTAAAATTTAAATACACACACTCACACAGGCAAACACTCTACTAGCTGATGGCAGTGGTGGTTGTGGTGGTGGTTGTAGTAGGAGGAGTAAAGTGGCAAAGTCATCAAGGTGGTAGTAGTATAAGGAGAAAACAAAGTTGTGTTTATGGTCACAGGGCCCTAAAAAAAGTGCGGTTGATAGGTCAGCCTGAACTTTTGAAAAAATCTGAGTTTTTATTGTTATTTTTAGAAGAGGCCAGATAGAACATAAATAGATGTACATCTCTTTCATTGAGAAAGCTTAAAAAAAAATTAACTTAAATAGTGGATTTTCCAAGTGCTCATAGAGCAGGGACGATGGATTAGCATGCAGTTCATTGTTTACTGTAAATTTCTTTCGTTCCTTTTTTGACTCACATGCGAAGCAAAAGTGAGTCTATGTACTCACCCTTTTCGTCCGTCCGGGCGTCTGTAAAAAAACTTTAACGTTGGATTTTTCTCGGAGACTATTAACTAAGTCTATCAACACCCAATTTGGCATGATGGTGTATGATGACAAGGCCTCAAAAAACATACACAGTGACTTGACCTTGCTTCAAGGTCAAGGTCGCAGGGGCCATAAATGTTGTCTAAAAAACAGCCATTTTTCACATTTTTCCTATTTTCTCTGAAGTTTTTGAGATTGGATACCTGACCTATATATGGTGTATAGCCGGGCAAAGTAATCCCTATCTTTTGATACCAGTTTGATTGACCTTGCTTCAAGGTCTCGGTCACAGGAGGTCTTTAAAGTTGGATTGTATACATATTTTGAAGTGACCTTGACCCTGAACTATGGAAGATAACTCTTCCAAACTTCATAACATTGTAGTACACATGTTATACTTTCATACTAGGTCACCTGTGTCGTCCGTCCGGGCGTCCGTTAAAAAACTTTAACGTTGGATTTTTCTTGGAGACTATTAAATCTATCAACACCCAATTTGGCATGATGGTGTAGGATGACAAAGCATCAAAAAACATACATAGTGACTTGACCTTGCTTCAAGGACAAGGTCACAGGGGCCGTAAATGTTAAAAAAAACAGCCATTTTTCACATTTTCCCAATTTTCTCTGAAGTTTTTGAGATTGGATACCTGACCTATATGAGGTATATAGGGCAAAGTAAGCCCTATCTTTTGATACCAGTTTGGTTGACCTTGCTTCAAGGTCACAGGTCACAGGAACTCTTTAAAGTTGGATTGTATACATATTTTGAAGTGACCTTGACCCTGAACTATGGAAGATAACTGTTTCAAACTTAATAATTATGTGGGGCACATGTTATACTTTCATCATGAGAAACATTTGGTCACATATCATCAAGGTCAAGGTCACTTTGACCCAAGTTATGAAATGTGACCAAAATGGGGTAGTGAACCACTAAAAGTGACCATATCTCATGGTAGAAAGTGCCAACAAACACCATTGTGCTTCCTATGTCTTGAATTAACAGCTTTGAATTGCATGGCCTTGGATGACCCTGACCTTGGGTCAAGGCCACATGTATTTTGGTAGGAAAAATGTGTAAAGCATTTCTTAGTGTATGATGTCATTGCTATGATTAGTTGTTTGACATTGACCTTGAAGGTCACCTGAAGGTCAAGGTCATGTAAAGGTCAAGGTCAAGTATGTGAGTTGCATGGGCTTTGCCCTTCTTGTTTTTCTTTTTTCTTTTCGGTTTTCCCTCAAATGGGAAAAAGTCCAGGGTTGGCAGGGAAAAAAAGGAGTTGGTCAGATTACCGTTACCCACAAGGATTTTAGAGGAGACCTCAGACCTAAGTGCTATTGATGGTGATGGCGGAAGGAGTCATGATGATCTGATGCATATCTGTGTGCTTTGCAGAAACTGTGTGACTTGGTGTGTGAGATTCTGCTGGAGGAGTCCAACGTGCAGCCAGTGTGCACACCCGTCACGGTGTGTGGCGACATTCACGGGCAGGTGAGTTCATCTTTTCAAAGTGATGACTGTGTGTTACTCGCGAATGCTTGCTCTTTCATAGTTTCTAAAAAGCTTGCTGCAGTGTTTTTCACGGCCTTGTTTTGTCACTTTTAGCACTTTCAAGTCGTGTAAAGAGGATGAAATTGTTGCTTGTGATGGTAATTGTTACTGAAGACAAGATGAAAGGGAAGTTTCCCGTAAATACTTTAGTTTTGCCTTGACATGTCGTAGACGTTGATCCAAAGCTAAAGCAGTCACAGAAAGGTGTAGGTGATGTGGTAGTTCTTCACCAGGTATAATCATTCATGCACAGACAGATTTATGACATAGGGTTGCCACAAATGTGGCGTCGTCAAGATATTTAAGTAAGCCAGATTTTTCCTGCCCCAGGGATAGAACAGTGGCAAAGCATGCTGGCCTATCTCGAGGTTTTAACAAGCAAGTAGAGGCTGAGTGCTGACCATGCAAGAGGGAATAGCACTGGGGCGTGGAGTGCCAGGAACTGGATACATATATATTGTAGACAAGATGGAACTTGGAAGGGAAGGGAAATGGCTCATTCTCTGGAAAGGTACACAAGGAGGGGTTACGTTCTTAAATTGATCAGACCAAAAGTATTACACTATAAGACCCAAATCTATTCAAGTAGACAAACAAAAAACAGAATTAAGAAACACCATGAGCAATGGGAAAAGGCTGAGTGTAAAATTCGAGCTTTTATCGCTAGTTGTGTTGACAAAATGTGCCGATTTCAGCTGGCCAGTTTGTTACACGGAAAAACGAGAACTTTTCAGATAACAATTGCAACTGGATTTTCCTGTTAAATTTCAAAAAGAACAGTTGTATTTTAATCTATTACACACATACTTGACGATTACAGATCACGTTTTAATTTTTTTTGCACATTTGTGAAACAATTAGGGATTTAATTTTGCTGACTTGTTCGTAACATGGCGTGTCCGATCGAAGGTTTTGTAAATATACTCGGCGGAAGAATATTAAGCAAACAAATTGACCCAATTCCATGTCCATTCAAAAACAGAATGTTTGAGAGAGTCATATTTGATAGAAAACACAATTTATGACGGGAAACTTGCTAGAAGTGAGATGAAATTGCGTCATTTCTGAATTTGTGTCCACAAAATGCGTTACGACACAGCAATCAACTGGACTACATTTTTCAATGCAAACTAGTCCTGCAAGGGGAATAACTGCAAAGGTCCTACGCGGAAGGACATACTGAGTGATCCCTGTGTGGTTTTCACAAACTGCGCGTTCGCGGGAAGCAGTACAGTCAACTCAAATGTGTGGCGTCCACGTCGTTCGACATTGTTACGAACTAGAAATGCCCGCCATTTCTTCCAGTGTGCTAGCTGAAGATCGCCTACGATGGAAATTTCAGGATTTTAGTAATGTTTCTCATCGTTAAATGTGAAACTATATTCCTTTTTTAATCTTTAGTTGTGCTTACCGATTGTTGTTGACTAAGTTTGTGAGGTGAAAATAGATCGAAAACCGGTTCGATCCGTCAAACTGAAACATTTCTTTGAAAATGTGTGGTTTCTTGTGAAATTAAACATAAAAGTGGACAGCATTACCCTTCATACCGGACCCAAAATTATTCCTTACCTTATCTTACAGCTTTATTTAAAGTTTTGTTACTAAAATAGCATGTTTTGTCGATCTATTGCTTGTTCTTTCTTGTTCGTAAACAAGACACGATGGAAGTTGTCTTTGTTACAACCTAGTGATTATCCTTGAGATATATTGTTAAAAATTTGTTTTGTTTTTTCCCCTGATGCTTTCATGGTGAAAAGGCTTTCTAGATCTTTGTTTACTTCTCTCCAATATGCAAGCAATAGTGATGGCACATCAATACTTAAATAACATTTGGATTTTGCTTTTGTTCAACTGGTTTGTAACAAGACACGATAAGTAAAGTGTCTAATTTTGTTCCAAATGTCAAAATTAATAAGTTATCTATTGCAAGCTATTTATGATGTGTTTATTAGTCGTTTTCAACATGTTTTGTAAGGAAATTATCTGAAAACCATTATGTTTTGACCACATTTAATATCTGTTTGGCGTCCAGTGTTACAAACTAGAAATGTGGTCAAGCACCTCTTCATACCCCATTTACTTAGAAAAAGGCAAAGACCTTGCTCCAGTATTACTCTAGATGATAGGTCCAAGCATTTTTTTACCTGAATATGTACTTTTAATACAAATATTTGATGAAAAATATTTCACCACCCATGTAACAGATTTGTGTACCTTTCCAGAGAATGAGCCAAATACTTTTGTTTGCTTTGGCACATCGTAGATGTTGAACCAAAGCTAGTAACAGTCACCCAGAGGGTATATCTAAATCCAGAGTCAGTTGGTGAAAATAATGGCAGTGTAACTGAGACATGTATGCTTGTTTTGGCCCTTTTGTGTTTGTGTTTGTATTTGTGTGTATGTGTGCATGTGTGTGTGTATGCATGTGTGTGTGTACGTGCTTGTTTGTATGTGTTTGTGTGTTTGTATATATGTGTGTGTGAGAGAGAGAGAGAGCGAGAGAGAGCGTGCCACAGAGAGTGACACATTATCACAGTTATTGTTGTGGTGGTTGTTGCGTACCTGGGCTAAACACTCCCAGGATCACCCTAGTGGGTAAGATGATTGCGTGTGTGACTGTTTTTGAACACCCTGCCATATAGGCAGCCACACTCCGTCTTCAGGGGATTTGATCTCTGTCTCCAGAGAATGCCAGTTGTTATGTTAGGAGCTTACCACGGCTGAAGATAATCCCCACATAACAGTACAACATAACAACATTTTGCTGTAGCCTTGGTTTTTGGCTGGAGTCAACAAATAACAAGTCTTTGCCCAAGGCAAATCACAGTTATGTCACCCTAGTTAGAGCACTTTCCTGCTCTCTTTTTTATGACCGTGGTTCTAGACTTGTCTCTGTAGTAAGAACAACGACAACAGGAAAGGCCATGCTTAGTATAGCAAGCCTTATCGTTGCTGTATTTCATATTGAAAGAAGACCTTTTTGCCAAAAGAAATGATGGAGCAATAGGTATTGATTTTCCCTTGTGATTGCTAATGGTAGATCACTAGATGTGTGTACAGATTATTTAGGGGATTGGATAAACAGGTTGGCAACTAGTGTATTGCTGTGTAGGTTGGATTCTGGATTTTTTAAGATGGTTTAAATGATATTCCTGTCTTGTTGATATGATCCTATCTCAATATATACTCCGATAGCTTCCCCCTCCTCCTCCTCCCCCTCCTCCTCCTCCCCCTCCCCCTCCTCCTCCTCCTCCTCCTCCTCCTCCTCCCTCCTCCTCCCCCTCCTCCTCCTCCTTCCCCTCCTCCTCCTCCCCCTCCTCCTCCTCCCCCTACCCCTCCTCCTCCTCCCCCTCCACCTCCTCCCCCTCCTCCTCCTCCCCCTCCTCCTTTTCCCCCTCCTGCTCCTGCTCCTCCTCCTCCTCCTCCTCCTCCCCCCCCCCCCCTTTCCTCCCCCTCCTCCTCCCCCTCCTCCTCCTCCTCCTCCTCCTCCTCCTCCTCCTCCTCCTCCTCCTCCTTTTTTGACTCACATGCGAAGCAAAAGTGAGTCTATGTACTCAGCCGTGTCGTCCGTCCGTCCGTCCGTCCGTCCGTCCGGGCGTAAAAAACTTAAACGTTGGATTTTTCTCGGAGACTATTAAGTCTATCAACACCAAATGTGGCATGATGGTGTATGATGACAAGGCCTCAAAAAACATACACAGTGACTTGACCTTGCTTCAAGGTCAAGGTCACAGGAGCCATAAATGTGGTCTCAAAAACAGTCATTTTTCACATTTTCCCAATTTTCTCCCACGTTATTGAGAATGGCGACCTTAGCTACAAGTGGTATATAGGTCAAAGCAAGCCCTATCTTTTGATACCAGATTGGTTGACCTTGCTTCAAGGTCAAGGTCACAGGAGCTCTTCAAAGTTGGATTGTATACATATTTTGAAGTGACCTTGACCCTGAACTATGGAAGATAACTGTTTCAAACTTAATAATTATGTGGGGCACATGTTATACTTTCATCATGAGACACATTTGTTCACATATCATCAAGGTGAAGGTCACTTTGACCCTTATGAAATGTGACCAAAATGGGGTAGTGAACCACTAAAAGTGACTATATCTCATGGTAGAAAGTGCCAATAAGCACCATTGTGCTTCCTATGTCTTGAATTAACAGCTTTGTGTTGCATGACCTTGGATGACCTTGACCTTGGGTCAAGGTCACATGTATTTTGGTAGGAAAAATGTGTAAAGCATTTCTTTGTGTATGATGTCATTGGTAGGTTTAGTTGTTTGACCTTCACCTGGAAAAAAAGAAAACAGAAAAAAAATGACCGGAGTCTGACCAATTGTATTCTCTCGTGAGAGAAGTGGGCCCTGAAGAGGGCCGTTACTAGAGCAGTCGTAGGCTTCTAGAGCAGTCGTAGGCGAGCTTTCGGAGGGGATCCTCCTTCTTCAGGCCAAGTGGTACAGGACTGGCAGGCGTAGGGTTTAAATAGGGGACTGGCGGAGGCTCGTGCAACGCAAGTCCCCCGAGAAAAGCAGGAGTGGACATGCGCTCACCCCCGTAGAAGGACCGTCCACACCGCAGAGAACAGGGGGAACCCGTGCCACAGAGCAGGGCGGGCTCAACGGTAGTGAGCCATGAAGCCCGTGTCTCTGTTGAGCCCGGTGTGCTGCGTGCCAAACCTGATGATGAGTCTCTGCTCCATAACCCGACGTTGGTGGAGGTCGTGCAACCCGCCCCTCAGCACGCTCACGAGCATGTCAGCGGGTGAGTGGTCGGACAGGTTGAAGTGTTCGCTGACTGGGAGGGGCGACAGGTTTCTGATGGTGGCGCGGTGCCCGTTCATCCGTTGGCGGAGTCGCTGACCAGTCTCTCCGATGTACCAAGCGTCAGGGCATCCTCTGCGGCACCTGATGAGATATACCAAATCTCTGGAATGGCAGGTATGCTTGCCTCTGACGTGGTGTACGGTCTGGCCCCTGGTAATCGTCGTCTCCGTGCAGATGATTGCGCACTGTGGAACACCGCGCCGCCTTACAGGGTTGCATGCTGCCGTCCTCCGTGGGGTGGTGGTCGGGGAATTTGCTGCGGACCAGCAGACTCCTCAGGTTAGGTGGTTGTTTGACCTTGACCTTGAAGGTCACCTGAAGGTCAAGGTCATATAAAGGTCAAGGTCGTATGGGCTTTGCCCTTCTTGTTTAATTCGCAGTTGAATAAATGAATCAAATAATCATTTGATTTTTGTTTTCAGTTTTATGACCTAATGGAACTGTTCCGCACTGGGGGGCAGATGCCAGACACCAATTACATCTTCATGGTAGGTGCCACTTGTCCACGGTTTGTTTGAGAGGGCTGCCATGATGCATATATCATACCAAGCTCTACACTGTATGGAGGAAACAGGTTGATTGTTGGCTAAAAAATCTACACCATGGCCCAGTTTCAGAGGGGGGGGGGGGGGGGGGGGGGGGGAGAGAAAGAGCAAGCTGAATTGAATTATGTGTGTGTGAGAGAGAAGGGGATGGGGGGTTGTGTGAGAGAGAAGGGGGTGGGGGGTTGTGTGATAGAGAAGGGGGTGAGAGGTTGTGTGAGAGAGAAGGGGGAGGGAGGTTGTGTGATAGAGAAGGGGGTGAGAGGTTGTGTGAGAGAGAAGGGGGTGGGGGGTTGTGTGAGAGAGAAGGGGGTGGGAGGTTGTGTGAGAGAGAAGGGGGTGGGGGGGTTGTCACGTTGTGTGAGAGCGAGAGGGGGGGAGAGAGTGTGTGTTTGTGTGTGTGTGTGAGAGAGAGAGAGAGGGAGAGAGAGAGAGAGAGAGAGAGAGAGAGAGAGAGAGTTGGTTGGGGAGTGTGTGTTTGTGAGAGAGAGAGAGTGTGTGAGAGAGTGAGACACACACACACACACACACACACACGCGCACACACATACACACACACACACACACACACACACACACTATGCCAGTGCCTTTCTGAAGTAAATATTGCAGTGACTGATGAGTGGATATTGGACTCTTTCCAAATGTCAGGCTGCAATTTTTATATTCGTGAGCACTGCTTCTACTTCGGGCATGTATGCTTTCATTGCTGCTTAGAGACAACAGAGATTGCTTTTGAATGAAAATTCTATGTTTAAGTGTTCTGTGCAGCTGTTTGAATGTGCTAACAATTTTGACCACCTCTCCTTGTTGATTCTTGAGCAATAAAAAGGACAATCTTGTTAATCAGAAATGCAGTTCTAGCAAAACTGCTGAGGCACACTGTTTCAACATGGAGAAATAATATGCATTGAAACTCATCGGATTCATCCAGAAATGAACATGTATTGAGTGCTCATGTTTAAGAATTAACTTTAGATATTGACTACCTCTGTTAATTTAAAAAATCCAGAAATGGACATGTATAGAGTGCTCAGGTTTAAGAATTAGCTCTAGATATTGACTACCTCTGTTTAAAAAAAATTCTGACATGGACATGTATTTGAGTGCTCAGGTTTAAGAATTAGCTCTAGATATTGACTACCGCTGTTAAAAAAAATTCAGACTTGGATATGTATTTGAGCTCCCAGGTTTAAGAATTAGCTCTAGATCTATATTGACTACCTCTATTTTGAAGAAAAAAACCACAACATGTTTTTGATTTTTTCATGGACCAGGAGTCGGCTGTAATGACTGGCTGAAGTCGAGAGGATATCCACATGGACAGTTTGGTGTCATTCAAAACTGCAGGGAGGGAAGAAAACAAAGGGAAGGGCACTGCTTGTGTGTTTTGCTTGCAGATACTCTCGATGACTAGGTGCATGTTTTTTCCTATCAGGGCGACTTTGTGGACAGGGGCTACTACAGTCTGGAAACCTTCACCTTGCTGCTGGCCCTGAAAGCAAGGTACGTACTTGGCAGTGGTGATAACTGATATGTACACCTTCAGCAGTGGTATGACAGCAAGGTACGTACTTGGCAGTGGTGATATGTACACCTTCAGCAGTGGTATGACAGCAAGGTACGTACTTGGCAGTGGTGATATGTACACCTTCAGCAGTGGTATGACAGCAAGGTACGTACTTGGCGATTTGTACACCTTCAGTAGTGGTATGACAGCAAGGTACGTACTTGGCAGTAGTGATATGTACACCTTCAGCAGTGGTATGACAGCAAGGTACGTACTTGGCAGTGGTGATATGTACACCTTCAGCAGTGGTATGACAGCAAGGTACATACTTGACAGTGGTGATATGTACACCTTCAGCAGTGGTATGACAGCAAGGTACGTACTTGGCAGTGGTGATATGTACACCTTCAGCAGTGGTATGACAGCAAGGTACATACTTGACAGTGGTGATATGTACACCTTGAGCAGTGGTAGGACAGCAAGGTACGTACTTGGCAGTAGTGATATGTACACCTTCAGCAGTGGTATGACAGCAAGGTACGTACTTGGCAGTGGTGATATGTACACCTTCAGCAGTGGTATGACAGCAAGGTACGTACTTGGCGATTTGTACACCTTCAGTAGTGGTATGACAGCAAGGTACGTACTTGGCAGTGGTGATATGTACACCTTGAGCAGTTGTATGACAGCAAGGTACGTACTTGGCAGTGGTGATATGTACACCTTCAGCAGTTGTATGACAGCAAGGTACGTACTTGGCAGTGGCGATATGTACACCTTGAGCAGTTGTATGACAGCAAGGTGGCACTTGGCAGTGGCGATATGTACACCTTCAGCAGTGGTAGGACAGCAAGGTACGTACTTGGCAGTGGCGATATGTACGCCTTCAGCAGTGGTATGACAGCAAGGTACGTACTTGGCAGTGGTGATATGTACACCTTCAGCAGTGGTAGGACAGCAAGGTACATACTTGACAGTGGTGATATGTACACCTTGAGCAGTGGTATGACAGCAAGGTACGTACTTGGCAGTGGTGATATGTACACCTTCAGCAGTGGTAGGACAGCAAGGTACGTACTTGGTGATGTGTACACCTTCAGCAGTGGTAGGACAGCAAGGTACGTACTTGGCAGTGGTGATATGTACACCTTCAGCAGTGGTAGGACAGCAAGGTACGTACTTGGCAGTGGTGATATGTACGCCTTCAGCAGTGGTAGGACAGCAAGGTACATACTTGACAGTGGTGATATGTACACCTTCAGCAGTGGTATGACAGCAAGGTACGTACTTGGCAGTGGTGATATGTACACCTTCAGCAGTGGTATGACAGCAAGGTACGTACTTGGCAGTGGTGATATGTACGCCTTCAGCAGTGGTATGAAAGCAAGGTACGTACTTGGCAGTGGTGATATGTACACCTTCAGCAGTGGTAGGACAGCAAGGTACGTACTTGGCAGTGGTGATATGTACACCTTCAGCAGTGGTAGGACAGCAAGGTACGTACTTGGCAGTGGTGATATGTACACCTTCAGCAGTGGTAGGACAGCAAGGTATGTACTTGGCAGTGGTGATATGTACACCTTGAGCAGTGGTAGGACAGCAAGGTACGTACTTGGCAGCACTGGTGATATGTACACCTTCAGCAGTGGTATGACAGCAAGGTACATACTTGACAGTGGTGATATGTACACCTTCAGCAGTGGTAGGACAGCAAGGTACGTACTTGGCAGTGGTGATATGTACGCCTTCAGCAGTGGTAGGACAGCAAGGTATGTACTTGGTGATATGTACGCCTTCAGCAGTGGTATGACAGCAAGGTACGTACTTGGCAGTGGTGATTTGTACACCTTCAGCAGTGGTAGGACAGTGATGAGCATGAGAGGGGGAGAGACTTACCAGGGGACTGCTCACACATAGTGGTCAATGGTCACCCCCACACCTCTGTGGGTTGGGGGTCAGAATAGACCCACCGTGTCTCCCTAGCAATTCGTAAGAGGCATATAACTAGGGACATCATGACTTGATTGGTGCTTACTCTACACTATTGTAGTATTTTTTGTGCTTAACGGCTAATAGGCCATACAACTTCATCCATTCATTTATCTCGGTGCAGATGGGGGGGGGGGGGGGGGGGTGGGGGTGGCTGCGTGATTGGGGTGATTTATCAGAACATGATTGTGTTGGTATTGTAAGACGTGGGGACGAGCCGTGTTTTTGTCATATTTTTTGTTTTTAAAACTAGTCCCGTCTCTATGAGAAAATAAGGTTTATTTGTCGACCTCAGTATATGGAATTTTTATGAAAGCTTCTGTTAATATCATTGGAAAGTTGATAAATTTTTATTTTTCCTCGTTGAAATCATGTATCTAGGTGGACTTTGATACACTCCAGATGGTGTTATTTTTATGCTCTCTACCTCCTTGAATGAGGAGGTGGTGGTGTTTAGATTTCTATCTTGTAAACAGTTCAGACGATATTTTACTATTTTGCAGGTGGCCAGACAAAATCGTTCTTCTACGAGGAAACCATGAAAGTAGACAGATCAGAAAGCATGCAATTGGCCCAATGACCTGGGGCTAAAGCAGACCCAGACAGGGGCAAAAGACTGACTTGTCCAACCCGTACCAGTGCTGTTATCTATGCGAGCCCTCAGAATAACAGTCATATTGATTTTGATGAGTGTGATGATGATAATGATAGTGAAGATGATGATAGTGATGACAACGACAATCACAACGACGACAGTGACGATAATGATGACTTTAATGGTAAAGTAGTGTTGATGATGATGATGATGATGATAGTGATGATGATGATGACTGATGACGATGACGACCACAACAACCTCAGTGACGATGATAACGGTTATGGTAGTGTTGTTGATGATGTTGATGATGATGATGGTGACAGCAGAGATGACATCTCTTTGTGCATGTTGCAGATGAATGTCAGACCAAATACGGCAATGCCAATGCGTGGCGGTACTGCTGCCGTGTCTTCGACCTGCTGACGATAGCCGCTGTGAGTAGTCCCCGACTTGGCTTCATGCAGGATGAGAATGTTCAACAAACCCACGAGTTTGAATGTATAAATTTGAATGCACTTTGATTCAGCCTTATTGTGCATTGTGAGTCAGCCTGGTACACGAACTGAATCAGGCAAGATGCTATGAGGCTGCGGTGCTGTGCTGCACTGTGGTGTGCTGTGCTGTTCTGTGGTGTGGTGCGCTGTGGTGTGGTGTGCTGCGCTGTGGTGTGATGTGCTGTGATGTGCCCGTGCTGCACTGTGGTGTGCTGCACTGTGGTGTGCTGTACTGCACTGTGGTGTGCTGCACTGTGCTGCGCTGCAGTGTGCTGCGCTGCACTGGGCTGTGCTGTGGTGTGCTGTGCTGCACTGTGGTGTGCTGTGGTGTGCTGCGCTGTGGTGTGCTGCACTGGGGTGTGGTGTGCTGCGCTGTGGCGTGGTGTGCTGTGCTGTGCTGCACTGTGGTGTGCTGCGCTGTGGTGTGCTGCACTGTGGTGTGCTGTGCTGTGCTGCACTGTGGTGTGCTGTGCTGTGCTGCACTGTGGTGTGCTGTGCTGCACTGTGGTGTGCTGCGCTGCACTGTGGTGTGGTGTGGTGTGGTGTGGTGTGCTGCACTGTGGTGTGCTGCGCTGCACTGTGGTGCTTTGTGCTGAGCTGCGCTGTGGTGTGCTGCGCTGTGGTGTGTGATGTGCTGTGCTGCACTGTGGTGTGCTGTGGTGTGCTGTGCTGCACTGTGGTGTGCTGTGCTGAGCTGCGCTGTGGTGTGCTGCGCTGTGCTGTGCTGTGCTGCACTGTGGTGCGCTGTGGTGTGCTGTGCTGCATTGTGGTGTGCTGTGCTGAGCTGCGCTGTGGTGTGCTGCGCTGTGGTGTGCTGCACTGTGGTGTGCTGCACTGTGGTGTGCTGTGCTGAGCTGCGCTGTGGTGTGCTGCACTGTGGTGTGCTGCGCTGCACTGTGCTGTGCTGTGCTGCACTGTGGTGTGCTATGCTGAGCTGCGCTGTGGTGTGCTGCGCTGTGCTGCACTGTGGTGTGCTGCGCTGTGGTGTGCTGCGCTGCACTGTGGTGTGCTGTGCTGCACTGTGGTGTGCTGTGGTGTGCTGCACTGTGGTGTGCTGTGGTGTGCTGCACTGTGGTGTGCTGTGGTGTGCTGCACTGTGGTGTGCTGCACTGTGATGTGCTGCACTGCACTGTGGTGTGCTGCGCTGCACTGTGGTGTGCTGTGCTGCGCTGTGGTGTGCTGCGCTGTGCTGCACTGTGGTGTGCTATGGTGTGCAGTGCTGCACTGCGCTGTGCTGTCTGATGGTTGGTTTGAATGGTGAATGGGTCCTATGAAAACATTGTATTAACTCATTGCTTACGCAGCTCAACCATGTGCTTGCGATGACGCCAACACCCTTTGGCTACGCAGCGCAACTACGTGCTTGCGGTCACTGTAATGAATTTTTCCTATCTCCGTGGTTGTTTCAAGGGAAGTAACTCGTACAGCTATTTATTCTCTTACCAATTTGTGTTCGCTGGAGTTACCTTTTCTTTAGTATAGTCCCCGTGAGAAAGCTAGATGTAGTAGAAGCTACGCTCATCCTACGTCGTGTTTACGCGCTTGTCGACATGGCGTCGCGTTGTCGAAGGAGATTGAGCGGTGATGAAAATGACGAAGTATTAGAAGTGTGGATGGAAGAAGGGTCTGATACTGAAAATCTAGGTGGATATTAGACTTCTGAAGAAGATTTTAATGATTCTGATGCGGTAATAGTCCCAGTCAACGAGAATGCAGAGGTGGCTGACAGCGAAGACGAATCGACTTTGTGGCTGACAGCGAAGATGAATCGACTTTGTCGCCAACGACGTCAGAGAGAGAGGAAGAGATAGAAACGGTGTTTACAGCAGACACAGACATCGATTCGGATGTAGAGGATGCCGAAAACCATCTCTACTCCTCCAATGAACTGTACCACACAAAAGAGGACTATGCCAAGTAGTGCCATTCTGAGACTTTTCTTCTATTCAGACAGAGACAGATTGCAGTAAGTGTATGTTTTCTGATTTCACCTCTCTGACTTGCTAAAAAAATCATTTTCAATCATTTTTTATCCTGTAGTCAATCATTCATCAATATAGTTTGAGGTGGAAATACTGATTTCAGAACTGTTGTGCAAAATCTATCTCTTGACTATTAGTACAATACATTAGGTGTAAAAAAAAAGAAAATCAAAATTGCATGTACCTGATGTTTAAAAAAAAATTCCCCCAATTTTCTTACTGCATATTGTAACTATCCAGCACTTCAGCTAGAAAGTGCAAATGATTTTCTTTTTTGTGGTACCAACCATTAAACAGTTATTCTAAATTTGAACTTTGCGTGATTTTTTGAAAACTTGAAAAAACACTGCGTACAGAGGTAAAATTCCTAATGCTATCCCTGCGTAAGCAATGAGTTAACCCTTACTCTGGTGTCAGCTGGGACTGTCTGATGGTTGGCTTGAATGGTGAATGGGTCCTATGAAAACATTGTATTAACCCTTACTCTGGTGTCAGCTGGGACTGTCTGATGGTTGGCTTGAATGGTGAATGGGTCCTATGAAAACATTGTATTAACCCTTACTCTGGTGTCAGCTGGGACTGTCTCAGTGCTTCAGATTGTTGGCGCGCCCGCGCCATTGGCGCATATTTTATCAGAATGGCGCGTTACTTTCAATGTGTATGCGCCAGCCGGGCGCGTCATAAAAATCGCCAACTTGTATCAATCCTCGGTCGTCTGTACCACTAAGCCACACCAAGCACATATGGAGTACCAAAACCGACGCCAAAGTGCTGCTTTGCCTAGCATCGATGCATCGCTCTGTGTGATTGGCTAACAGCCAGCAGACAACCAATCAGCGAACCTCTACCCCTTTTATCTTGCACAGACTCGCTCACGTGTGCGGAATCAAGATGCCACCGAAGAAAAGGCTTAGAAAAGAAACTGAAGAAAACCAACGTCAGTTGACGTTGTCTTCAATGTTTTGCAAGAAAAAAGCAAGCGGTAACTGTTTAGTTTTTGACTCACATGCGAAGCAAAAGTGAGTCTATGTACTGAGCCGTGTCGTCCGTCCGTCCGGGCGTCCGTCCGTCCGGGCGTCCGTCCGTCCGGGCGTCCGGGCGTCCGTAAAAAACTTAAACGTTGGATTTTTCTCGGAGACTATTAAGTCTATCAACACCAAATGTGGCATGATGGTGTATGATGACAAGGCCTCAAAAAACATACATAGTGACTTGACCTTGCTTCAAGGTCAAGGTCACAGGAGCCATAAATGTGGTCTCAAAAACAGTCATTTTTCACATTTTCCCAATTTTCTCCCACGTTATTGAGAATGGCGACCTTAGCTACAAGTGGTATATAGGTCAAAGCAAGCCCTATCTTTTGATACCAGTTTGGTTGACCTTGCTTCAAGGTCAAGGTCACAGGAGCTCTTCAAAGTTGGATTGTATACATATTTTGAAGTGACCTTGACCCTGAACTATGGAAGATAACTGTTTCAAACTTAATAATTATGTGGGGCACATGTTATACTTTCATCATGAGACACATTTGGTCACATATCATCAAGGTCAAGGTCATTTTGACCCTTATGAAATGTGACCAAAATGGGGTAGTGAACCACTAAAAGTGACTATATCTCATGGTAGAAAGTGCCAATAAGCACCATTGTGCTTCCTATGTCTTGAATTAACAGCTTTGTGTTGCATGACCTTGGATGACCTTGACCTTGGGTCAAGGTCACATGTATTTTGGTAGGAAAAATGTGTAAAGCATTTCTTTGTGTATGATGTCATTGGTAGGTTTAGTTGTTTGACCTTGACCTTGAAGGTCACCTGAAGGTCAAGGTCATATAAAGGTCAAGGTCAAGCATGTGAGTCGTATGGGCTTTGCCCTTCTTGTTATCTCTTACTAGCAGAGAATTGAAGCGATCGTTTTTTCTCTCCCTTCTCCCAGATCAGCCAGCCGGCACATGTTTTACCCACGCCCCTTCCAACTCCTGCCTCCCGCACTCCAACCTTTCTCCCCCTTCCCTCTTCTCTTAGATGTCGGCAAGGCGGCATGTGTATCCCCCTTCCTTTCCTCCCCTCCTCCAGCGTTTAGTGGGTCAGTGATCTAGCAAGTTCAGAACTGAACTGAACTCAACTCAACTGAACTGATCTAGCAAACTGTCGTCTAAAAAAATAGCTAACTGCCGCAAACTCATCTCGAGGAGGGCCTGGGGAGGGGGTAAAGAGGCAAGAGATCTAGAGCGAAGAAGACGAATAAAAAGAGAGGGGAGGGGTGGGTTCAGTACCGTAAACCTAGTATCACCTGAAGTGATAGTCAGGCTCGCTGTCGTGTTGGGTTTTGCGTCGTATTGCTCTTGATGATATCGGTTGTGGAAATGTGAACTGTGAGAGTGTAAGGTTGTATGCGTCAAACTTCCGGAAAGAAGGTGAATGAGCGAATTCTAGAGGAGTGATTTTGTGTTTGACTGGTTGAGGCAGATCTCTGTTAGATTTCATTGTGTTAGGCCCTAAAACCAAGTTTGTTTAAACAAAACATCATGCTACCAAGAAAGAATAGAATGGGTTTTGAGTGATCATGACTCTGTTTCCACAGAACGAAATGTTAAAAGAGACAATAAAACAACTGAAAGACACACAGCTTGACATGTGTTTGTTTATTTTTTTTTTGCTTATTTAATTATTCATTTGTGTGTGTATGGGGGCGGGATGCTGTAGGGTGTCATGTGTGGGGTGGAGGGTCATTATGTTTGAAGTGAAGGTTCGATTGTTAATGACCCATGTTTTTCAAAATTGACCCATCATTTTGCCTGGCCATGGGTCATTGGGCCCATGAAGTCTGAAAACAATCTGAAGCACTGCTGTCTGGTCTGTTGGCATTACTATGAAAAGCTACATTTCAGGGATGAGACCCTTACCCTTGACTTATGTACGTGCCCTTCAAAATATCCCACTATATATAGCAAATCCTTCACCTGAAGTACTCACAGCTGAACAAAGAAAAGAACAGATCCATGTCACTGATAAAAGAAAATGTTAATACTGAATATGTGAGTAGTTTTTGGAAAGCACATTTCACGACCTCCCTCGTCACTCGAAGCATATGCCGCAACTAGCAGGCTTGGCCCAGTCACAACCTTGTTGCTTATACCATGACTACCAGGGTGAGGGTTTAGGCTGAATAGATATATATGTGTGTGTGTGTGTGCTTGTGTGTATTTGTGCGTGTGTGCGCGTGTGTGTGTGCGTGTGCGTGTATTCTCTGAGTTTAGTGTGTGCTTGTGTGTGTGTGTGCTTGTGTGTGTGTATGTGTGTGTGTCTGTGTGTGTGTGTGCTTGTGTGTGTGCATGCATGTGTGCATTTTGTAATACATCATTGATATTTATTTGAAGACATGCAACTTTTGAAATGTTATGGATAGAGCCAAAACCTGGATCATGCTCTTCAATGAAGGTGGGAATGAAAGATATAATACTTGTCTGCTGCTGCTGGATGGAGACAGCTGAGATGAGATTACTCCTGTCACAAAGGGGTTAATTTGGAAGTATCTGGTTCAGCTCATTGATGAGGATATGGAGCTTTCTCCACGTCCTCTGTTGGTATTTTGCTCACCAAAGTTGAAAGTTTTGTGAGTATAAGGAAGCATACCTTCCCAGCATTGCCTCTGTCTCTGCCATTGTCTGGGACTTCGGCAGGGAGGATGAAGGAGGCTGCAATGCTGTCGCCCGAGTGGCACTGGCTGTGACTATGGTTACAGATCATCCCCCTGTGGGTTGGGGATAAAAATTGACCCACCACACCTCCCTATGCGTTTCCGTTGAGGCAAATAACTAGGGTTAACATGACTTGATTTGTATTCTAACTTGGTCTAGTGATTTTGTGAATAATGGCCTCACATAGCATACAGAGGCTGGTAGGCTGTAAAACTTACTTCATTCATTCATTTATTCTTTCTTTCTTTCTTTCATTCATTCATTCATTGCAGATCATCGATGAGAGTATTCTGTGTGTACATGGTGGACTTTCGCCAGACATCAAGACCATCGACCAGATACGCACCATAGAGCGAAATCAGGAAATCCCCCACAAAGGAGCCTTCTGTGGTGAGTTGTGGGCACTGTTTGCATGGGGGGTGTGTCTGTCTGTGAGTGTCTGTGTCTGTGTTTGTGTGTGTTTGTGTCTGTGTGTCTGTCTGTGAGTGTCTGTGTCTGTGTTTGTGTGTGTTTGTGTCTGTGTGTGTGTGTTTGTGTCTGTGTGTGTGTCTGTCTGTGAGTGTCTGTGTCTGTGTGTGTTTGTGTGTCTGTGTATGTGTGTCTGTGAGTGTCTGTGAGTGTCTGTGTGTGTGAGTGTCTGTGTGTGAGTGTCTGTGAGTGTCTGTGTGTGTGTCTGTGTGTGTGTGTCTGTGAGTGTCTGTGTGTGTGAGTGTCTGTGTGTGAGTGTCTGTGAGTGTCTGTGTGTGTGAGTGTCTGTGTGTGTGTGTGTGAGTGTCTGTGTTTGTGTGTCTGTGAGTGTCTGTGAGTGTCTGTGTGTGTGAGTGTCTGTGTGTGAGTGTCTGTGTTTGTGTGTCTGTGTATGTGTGTCTGTGAGTGTCTGTGTGTGAGTGTCTGTGTGTGTCTGTGTATGTGTGTCTGTGAGTGTCTGTTAGTGTCTGTGTGTGTGTGTCTGTGTGTGTGTGTGAGTGTCTGTGAGTGTCTGTGTTTGTGTGTCTGTGTGTGTGTGTGTGTGTCTGTGTTTGTGTGTGTCTGTGTGTGTGTGTGTGTGAGTGTCTGTGAGTGTCTGTGTGTGTGTGTGAGTTGTCTGTGAGTGTCTGTGTTTGTGTGTGAGTGTCTGTGAGTGTCTGTGTGTGTGGGTGTGGGTGTGTCTGTGTATGTGTGTGTGGGTGTGTGAGTGTCTGTGTGTGTGTGTGTGGGTGTGTGAGTGTCTGTGTGTGTGTGTGTGTGGGTGTATGTATTTGTGTGTGTCTGTTTGTGAGTGTTCGTGGCTGTGTTTGTGTGAGTGTCTGTGTCTGTGTTTGTGTGTGTCTGTGTGTCTGTCTGTAAGTATTCGTGTCTGTGTTTGTGTGTTTGTGTGTCTGTGAGTGTCTGTGAGTGTCTGTGTGTGTCGGTGTGTGTGTGTGTGTGTCTGTGTGTGTGTGTGGGGGTGTGTGAGTGTCTGTGTGGGTGTGTGTGTGTCTGTGTGTGGGTGTGGGTGTATGTATTTGTGTGTGTCTGTCTGTGAGTGTTCGTGGCTGTGTTTGGGTGAGTGTCTGTGTCTGTGTTTGTGTGTGTCTGTGTGTCTGTCTGTAAGTGTTCGTGTCTGTGTGTGTGTGTTTGTGTGTGTGTGTGTGTGTCTGTGAGTGTCTGTGTGTGTTTGTGTCTGTCTGTGTGTCTGTCTGTAAGTGTTCGTGCCTGTGTGTGTATGTGTGTGTGTGTGAGTGTGTGTGTGTGTGTGTGTGTCTGTGTGTGTTTGTGTGTCTGTGTGTGTGTGTCTGTGAGTGTCTGTGTGTGTGTGTGTGTGTGTCTGTGTCTGTGTGTGTGTGTGTCTGTGAGTGTTCGTGTCTGTGTCTGTGTGTGTGTGTGTGTTTGTGTACGTGTGTTTGTGTATGTGTTTGTGTGTGTGTGTATTTTTGTGTATGTGTGTGTGCGTTGGGGTGTTTGTGGTGTGTGTGTGCATGAGTTTTGTATGTGTGTGTTTGTCAGTGTGTGTGTGTATGTGTGTGTGTGTGTGTGTGTGTGTGTGTGTGTGTGATTGCGTTTGCATTTGCATACAGGCTCCTACATGGATGTGTAGACATGTACAGGCATGTTTTTTGTGTATGCACAAGCCCGTTTATTTCATTTTAATGATCAAATCGGCATTCCCTCGTTGATATGGTTTGTTTAATGTTACTGGTTGACCTTCAATAAACATCTTGTATTATCTGTAACTGCTCATTTGCATTTGACAGACAGGTTTTTGAATAAATTCCTGCAGTCATATCCTCCATTTCTCCACTTCATCAATGCATTCATCTGTTCATCCATTCATCCACTCATCCATACTTTCATCCAGGCATTCTTGCATGTATTCATTTGTTCATTATTTATTCATTCATTCACCCATCCCTCTTTCCATCGACACAGACTTGGTGTGGTCCGACCCCGAAGACGTTGACACATGGGCCATGAGCCCAAGAGGAGCAGGCTGGCTGTTCGGTGCCAAGGTCACCAACGAGGTAAGTGGGCACTTGTGGTATGATAGGAACAAGTGACAGACACAGGGCTGCCGGAGGAATGAGGAAACAGAGAGCCAGACATGCGGACATGAACGGAGATGGACAGATGCAGAGAGGAAGACTGAGAGCAAAGGGTTAAATGGAAGGTAGCCTGCATAATTAACCCTCGGAGTGCCACAGTTGGAAAATTTAGACTGCAATGGTTGAGTGCGGCATGAGTTGTTGTTGTTGTTGTTGCGTACCTGGGCTAAACGCTCCCAGGATGACCCAAGTGAGTGAGATGATTGCGTGCGTGACTGTTTTTGAACACCCCGCCATATAGGCAGCCACACTCTGTCTTCAGGAGATTTGATCTCTGTCTCCAGAGAATGCCAGTTGTTATGTTAGGAGCTTACCACAGCTGAAGATAATCCCCACATAACAGTACAACATAACAACATTTTGCTGTAGCCTTGGTTTTTGGCTGGAGTCAACAAATAACAACAGTCTTTGCTCAAGGCAACCACATGAGTAATTTTTGCCCACTTGACAGTGCTGTCTCTAAGCTCACTCTCTATTGGTTCTCTCAACCAACCAATGAGAGCACAGGACACATCAGAGCCGGACTGCCATCAATGCCAGTACACTTAAGTGTGTGTGGTTTTTTAATCACCGCACTCCGACGATTAATGTTCCTGAAAATGAGCAGAAGTAGGTACTTCAGGGAAAGAGTTGAAATCGGATTTTAATGTTCGTTGGAGCAGTACTAAAAACGTCAGATTTAGAGCAGAACATTCATAGAGGTGACAGTAACAGAATCCTGAACTGCAGATTTTCAGGAGTGAAGCTGATTGTATTGCAACCATAGTCAACTCAGTCTTCAATTCAGTCTTTTAATTACTTGCTAACTCATGAGCTCACTGGCATGATAAAGCTTGTTGATAAGAGAAAGTATTCATTACCTTGTATTAAAGATGCACTATAAATCATTTTCTTTAGTTCCACAGTAGATGCATTCCAGTGATGATGAAAGACTGGTGCACATGCTGCAGAATGAAATGTTTAAAAATTCAGAATGTACATGAAGTTTTGTAAATTATTTCCCCCAAGACCATCAAGGAGAAAGGAAGCAGCATGAATTTTGTCCAGTGTGGTGTGAACAGTGCCTTTCTCCAAGTATGGAGTTGGTGTTCACAGAATGATGACCTTGTTTCTGCTCTCTGTTTGCAGTTTGTGCACATCAACAACTTGAAACTTATATGCAGGGCCCATCAACTGGTGAATGAAGGTGAGGAAATTTTAAAATAATTTCTTACTATGCTACAGAAGTTACAATGTGATTAATTGCACACTTGATTATTTTGATTATTTAATTCTCTCTCTATCCCTCCCTCCCTCCCTCCCTCCCTCCCTCCCTCCCTCCCTCCCTCCCTCCCTCCCTCCCTCCCTCCCTCCCTCCCTCCCCCTTCCCTCCCTCCCTCTCTCCCCCTTTTTCCCAATCACATTTTCAGTAAAAAAAATTACATGATCTAGCACCATAGTCTTTCATCTACCAGAATCAAGCTTGTTGAATGAGTATGAGTTCTTTTCCAATGCAAATAATGAACTCTGATGTTGCTGTTGAAGGGACTGGCACCGTGAATCGACCCTCTAGTTCATGATCTTCCACTATCCTGTTCATTGTTGCACTTTGCAGGCTACAAGTACATGTTTGATGAGAAGCTGGTGACGGTGTGGTCGGCACCCAACTACTGCTACCGCTGTGGAAACATCGCGGCAGTCCTCACCTTCACCGACACAGACAAGAAAGATGCCAAACTCTTCCGTGCAGTCCCAGATTCAGAACGGGTCATTCCCCCTCGGACCCAAACTCCGTATTTCCTGTAGATCATAGATCTCCCGTTTCCTACTTCTGCCTCCTGTTGAGTTATTCAGGTTACATCGGGGGCTTGGGCTGATACAGATGTGATCCTTATGGAAACTCTTCTCTCTCTCTTTTTTTTTCTCCATGGTCTTGATGACGGTTGAGATTGAATTCCGAGTTGTGTTCTTGTTGGCGACTTCCACAATCAGGCTTGCCAGATTAATATCAGATGTTACCACAAACACTGTTGATAACTATGAATGACTTAGGAGGGAAAATAACAGGTTTTCATGTCTGCCATCAGGGAGAATGAACTGGATACAGTTAGCGATATGTTTCAAAGAGGCGTGAGTGTTTCTGTGAGATTTGATGTACCTGATCTCTTTCATTTCCTCAACGGAGCAGCTGCGTGTCATACCATAGAGGTAACCTTCCCTGCCTGCCAAACGGTGCATCTGTCACCCTGTCAGGTCTTGGATCACTGGTGCTCTAAATGTAATGTCTTTGAGCTCACTGTATAATAACCATGGGATGACTCTGTGGTGGAGCTCCAGACTGTAGCACAGTGGCCAGAGCTCTCCAGTTATGAATCAGGAGGCTGCAAGGGAAATTCTAGCTTGATCTGTCTATTGCCTGCAGGTTTTCATCTCTGTATTAGGAACTCCTATGTGATTCACAGGATAGTGTGAAGGCACTGCTCTCTGTAGCTATTGACCTTCAGAACCGAAGTGTTTTTGAGAGGGTGATGGTCTTTGCTTCATCATTGATGGAACTATGAGTAATGTAGCTAGTAAAGTGAGAGTGTGACAGTTTTGCTTCAGCCCTGATGGAAACTCTGTAATATAGTCTGTAAACTTGAAAGGGTGACAAGTTTGTTGCTGTCCTAATGGAAATGCTGTAATGTAGTCAGTAAACTTGAAAGGGTGATAGTTTTGCCTCTGCCCTAATGGTAACTTTGTAATGTAGTCAGTAAATCCTTGTCATATGATTTATGAATTGGAACACCTCTAACAATGGGCTGCATGTTTGTGTTTGGAAGCTGAGTATTTTTGGTGATAGCTTTGACTAAGTGGTCAGGCAGCAGAGAATGCCGTTTTAGTTTTCGTGTACTTGATGCATCGTCTAAACAGAAAACAATGCAGTCTTGTTTAAAAAGAAGAAGAGATAAGCTGTATTATTGTCATGAAGTAGCTTGACAAAGAAATGCAAATTATCTTGAAATTGGGAGATGTCTGGATCAGCTGTTGCACATGCACACACACTACCACACACACAAACACACACTTACACAACATTTTCTAATTATGACTTGCTATCATGTATTAGGGGACATCAATTACGTCCAGATAAAGATTAATTTTGTTCAGGTATGCAACATTAGTGAAAATTCTCAAAAATGGAATTGAATCAATCTCTCTCTCTCTCTCTCTCTCTCTCTCTCTCTCTCTCTCTCTCTCTCTCTCTCTCTCTCTCTCTCTCTCTTTCTCTCTCAGAGATGTGTTGCGGCTTCTCACAGAAGCTGAAGAAGAGATAATTATTTGTTCCAGTCAGGTGAATGTGCAATGCATGCGAATAGTCCTCTCTGATGGAAACTGTTATCACTCCAAAATCATTTGTTTCATTCGAACTTGATGGAATAGTTTCCTTTCGTTTGAAGTTAGAATTTTAATTTAAATCTTTATTCTGAGAGGAATTTTCAAGTATCCCACCAGAGGCAGTTTGCTTTCATAGAACTTGATAAAATGTTGCCTTTGTTGGAAGTTAGGATGATCACCTCTTGGCAGAAACTGTGAAATATTTTTCCAGAGATCTATTTATTGTCTCTCATGGAATTTCGTGAAATCTCTGCCTTTGTTGGATGTAGAAATTGTTAAAAAGAAAATGATAATCGTTGTTGAATGAGGTGTGTTGCTATGTATGGCCATCATGATTTCTACTGTAACCACAATCTGCTGGACATGCTGAGTACGGTGCATTGTGTCAGCACAAAAGTTTTGTCTGTGAGTAGTCTGCCCTTGCATCCAAGATTAAAGATAGGGATGTGAATTGCAGCAGCCCCTATTATGGGCATGTTCTGCAAGGGTGCATGAGTGTGTGTGTGTGTGTGTGTGTGTATGTGTGTGTGTGTGTGCATGTGTGTGTGTATGTATGTGTGTGTGTGTATGTGTGTGTGTGTGTATGTGTGTGTGTATGTGTGTGTGTATGTGTGTGTGTGTGTGTGTGTGTGTGTGTGTATGTGTGTGTGTGTGTGTATGTGTGTGTGTGTGTATGTATGTGTGTGTGTATGTGTGTGTGTATGTGTGTGTGTGCGTGCGTGCGTGCGTGCGTGCGTGAGTGTGTGTGTGTGTGTGTGTGTGTGTGTGTGTGTTTGCACCCTCTTGCTTTTCTCTAAGTATGTGATGTAGTGGGGGGGGGCGGGGGGATGTGCATGATGCTTGAGAGAGGGTACTTGTGTTTCCACATGCACGTGTGTGTCCATAGTGTGTGCGTGTGTCCATATGTGTGTGTACACTTGTGGCTGAATGTTTTTTTTCTTCTGCGAAGATGAACTGCCAATGAATGAGCTAGATCTTCTTTGCAGTTTTTTCTCTTTGCTGATGCACACTGTATCGTTCCACTGTCTCACCACTGGACTTGCGGTCATGGGTATGTATGCTGTGAATACTGACTGTGAAGATGGAGAAACTCGAGTGTTTTCTCCCCACTAAACATCAAGATGTGATTTTGATTTTGAACTTGTTTGTAATGAGCTCTGTGTATAAACTCAATGTATATGTACAGATTCTAACTGATGACTTTGTTGTATTTTTATGCAAGGAGGTTGAGCAGTACTGTGCACCCTTAGTTTCCATTACAGTGGTAGCATTTGATTGGAATACTGTTGCTGTGTAACTGTCAATTTCTCCTCATCACTGGAGGTTGGAAGAAAGTGTTTCTTGTATGAATTATAAAATCCACTCACTTCCTTTCAATTGGTTCCATGGGCCTGATTAGGGATGGATGCATTTAACGCAAAGGATAATGTTACCTCCTCTTTTACACTTCTTTATTGGTGAAATAACTTGGGAAAGTAATCCAAGGAAACAGTTTGATGGGAATAAGATTTGTATTCAGTGTACCTTGCATCAAACTGTAGGTCTCCCTATACTTCCAGCGCGCACACACACACACCCCACACACACCCCACACACACACCCCACACTCACACCCACACGTACCCCACACACACCCCACACATACCCCCCCACACACACACACGCGCACGCCCACCCCCCACCCACCCCACACCACACACACCCACCCACACATACCCCACACACACCCACACACACCCCACACATACCCCACTCACACACACCCCACTCCCCCACACACACACCCCATCCCCACACACACACGCCCACCCCCACCCCCACCACACACACCACACACACACACCCCCCTCCCTCCCACCCCCCCCAAACACCCCCGACCCCCCCCCACACACCCCCTACCCCCCACACACCACACACACACCCCACACACATATCCCACTCACCACCACCCCACCCCCCACACCCCCCCCCACACACCCCCCCCACACACCCCCCCACACCCCCCCCCCCACACACACCCCACACACACACACCCCCCACATACCCCACTCACCACACCTCCACCTACCCTACACACACACACCCCACACACACACCCACCCCACATACCCCACTCACCACACTCACCCCACATACCCCACACACACCCACCCCACACCCACCCCACATACCACACTTACCACACACACACCACACACACACACACATACCCCACTCACCACACACACCCCCATCTACCACCCCACCCACCCCCCACCCTCAATGTCAGGGTTTTGTGACAAATGCTAGCCTTGGGTTCATTTCTCCTTCCAACCAACTGGATTTACCACAAAGAAAATGTTTCAAGGAAATTTATTGGAAATTCTGTTTCTGCAGACTCTGCATTTGTCATAATCATAATTGCCTCGTAACTCTTGCCAGTCGAGATATCTGCGTAGCAGCTTAGCTTGGCTGCAGGCTTTCAGCCATGCCCCTTTGACCAAACCACTGACCATGAAAAATATTTCAGCCTTGCTTGTAAGTGTCCTGTATATGACTAATACCCCTTACAGTCATTGTGACTGATTGCCAACCACATTCTTAGGAAACGGCCCCTTTTGAAGAAGTTTTCTTGCTGTGTCTAGATCTGCTTCAGTTCATCAAAGTGTTCAAGATGTTTTAATTCTTAAAATCTTGGCATTGGTTAAAACAGAATAAGGAATGTGAACGGGGTGGTCACTTGAAGTGGACTTTGCTGTGTAGTGTGTAGGGAACAGGAGGGATACAAATGAGGAGTTGATGTGAGATTTTTTCTTCTTCTTCTTTTTCTTGGTGACAACTGCAATTTTGTTAACGTCTCTGCTTGTCTATGCATGTCCTCCAGTACCAGAAAATATCGGGGGGGGGGGGGGAAGTTTGACGAGGAATGCCTGCCTACATCATTCATTTCATTCACTGTGCGCACATTGCTCATGCACTTTATTTGTACAGGAAAAGAAGGAAGAATCACCATTTTGTAGAGTTGATTTTGGGTTCACACTGGGTTTTGTACCGAGTAGTTTGTGATGTAAATTTCACGATGGCACATAAGTGCATGGACTGTTGAAATCAACACGCAAGAGTGACACAAATGTAATAAAATAATTTATCATGTACAGCACCTCCTGGCTGTTAGTGTCTGATTTCTGTTCCTCGCTGTTTTAGATGAACCGTTTTTTGGAGCATGGACGTGACAGCTCTAGTGTAGGTCAGAGGGTTCAGTCACTGCTGTATGTGTCATATCCTAGACCGTAGAGTATTCTAAAACGTAGAGCGTGACCTACTTGCATATTAACATGACGTGTTCACCCACCAAATCTTGTGATTGGAGAATGCCCCGCAGAGATGAATTTCCCCCACCTACTCTTGTTATCATAACTGTGATTAGCCGGTTGTAACGGTGAGCGTTTTATGAAATCTCGGACTCAAATATTTTTGTCTTTGCTGCGTGTGATTACACAAACATTTCTAGAGGAAAGTATCATTTGATCGGGTAATAAGGTGAAAGAAAATGATGAAAACCCATATTTCGTCATGTTAATGATATGCAAGTAGGTCACGCTCCACGTTGTAGGATACTCTACGGTCTAGGATATGACACTTGCACCCAGGGTTGGCAGCATTCCGAGCTGTGCAGATGCTAGAGTGGCATTTTCGGGCCCACCCAGGAGTAAAACGGGTACCTGTGAGGGCTGAGTAGGAAAACTGTGAAAGCAAACTTTGGCATGTTCATCCGCAGCCTGGTTGCATGCTCCCCAGGAGTTGAGATGGTGTTGGAGTGATAAAAGTGGTAGCCCGATGACCAGGGGATAAATGTGTGCGTGTGCGGTTTGAGTACCATCAATGGGGTGGGAAAATCGCAAAATAAACAAGAACACCTCTAACTTGGTGTTTAGGCCACCCATAGAAAAAATAGGGGTTAAACGTACAAGTGACATGGCCACACCTACAAAATTCGGTAGGTAGGCCTGAACTTATTTTTTTTTTCCAGAGAGGAGGCCTAATTGAAGCTGCAGAGTGAATGAGGGTGCTTGTTGCAATCTTCAGTCTGATTCACTCTGCAGCCTCAGGACTCCCTGCTGAGTGTTGCTCCTGCCCTCACAGGTACACCTTTGTACTCAAGAGTGGGGAGAAGCAAGATAAGGCACGCACACACATACACCACAACACACAGACACATACACAGACACATATACCACACACACACACATATACCACACACACACAAATGAGTGACCCGCAGTCACTTGCAGTTGATTTGTGCCGAGTTCCAAGCTCCACAGATCCTGCAGTAGCAGGTAAGGTGCTTCACCCACATTTACATTGCCTCTCCCACCAAAGAGTAAAGACAGGTTACTGGGCGCTGCACAGCAACTACATGTACCAGGAGTGAAACTCCCCCCAAAGGTTTTCCCATGAAAAGGACGAAAATACTCTTTTTATAGGACCAAATGAACACTGACATGTCGGGTTGACTTGATTCCTCACCTCGGAAGAAATGCAGTTTTTGGTCGAGAGAAACTTTGATACTTGATCATCACCTACAGGGATTGCCAGCATCTGGTGAAGTCTCACTGAGAAATCTAGTGACACCTGCATCCACCCCTGTTCTGTCTCTTCTCCACCACAGCTCACAGGGGCTGCACGGGTTAAACTTTACTGGACCCATCACCTTCAAAACATCAGTGCCAGCGTTGTTGTACAAGTTCACCTCCTAGGAGCTCTGGCGCAGTGGTTCGAGTATTCCACTTGCAGCTCTTGCATCTAATGGGTGCAGTGTTTGAAGCTGCACAGATCCTAGAGTTGCATCCTTGGGCAAGGTGCTTCACCCACACTGCCTCTCCTACCGAGGAGTAAAACCGGTCACTGGGCGCTGCACAGTAGCTACCAGGGGTGAAATAATAATGTCATTTTAAAACAAGAAGGGCAAAGCCCATATGACTCACATGCTTGACCTTTACTTGACCTTGACCTTCAGGTGACCCTCAAGGTCAAGGTCAAACAACAACACCTAGCAATGACATCATACACTAAGAAATGCTTTACACATTTTTCCTACCAAAATGCATGTGGCCTTGACCCAAGGTCAAGGTCATCCAAGGTCATGCAACACAAAGCTGTTAATTCAAGACATAGGAAGCACAATGGTGCTTATTGGCATTTTCTACCATGAGATGTGGTCACATTTAGTGGTTCACTACCCCATTTTGGTCACATTTCATAAGGGTCAAAGTGACCTTGACCTTGATATGTGACCAAATGTGTCTCATGATGAAAGTATAACATGTGCCCCACATAATTACTAAGTTTGAAACAGTTATCTTCCATATTTCAGGGTCAAGGTCACTTCAAAATATGTATACAATCCAACTTTGAAGAGCTCCTGTGACCTTGACCTTAAAGCAAGGTCAACCAAACTGGTATCAAAAGATAGGGCTTATTTTGCCCTACATACCATATATAGGTGAGATATCCAATCTAAAAAACTTCAGAGCAAATTGAGAAAATGTGAAAAATTGCTGTTTTTTAGACAACATTTATGGCCCCTGCGACCTTGACCTTGAAGCAAGGTCAAGTCACTATGTATGTTTTGACGCCTTGTCATCATACACCATCATGCCAAATTGGGTGTTAATAGACTTAATAGTCTCCGAGAAAAATCCTACATTAAAGTTTTAAACGGACGCCCGGACGGACGAAACGGGTGAGTACATAGACTCACTTTTGCTTCGCATGTGAGTCAAAAAGGACACAATAATGATCATCATCATCATCATCATCATCATCATTACTATCATTATTAATAGAGTGGTTCATGTCACCAATTCTGGAAAAACCTTCACTGGCTTCCAGTGCAGCATCGAATTGAGTACGGAGTTCTGTGATTTGTGTTCCAATGCATCTCTGGTGGAGCCCCTGTGTGTCTGCAAGAGCTGGAGAAGTACAACCAGAGAGGAACTTCTCATCCAAGGCATGGCCACCAGTTACTATCCTTTGCAAGTCTTAAGTCTTGAAGCAGCATCCCAGTGCTTCTAGGGAAATCTTTTTCTTACAGTTTTAAAGCTGGAAGCATGGGTTCAAAGCTTGAAAATTTGTAGTGTTTCGGTGAAACGGGGACACCTCTATATGCCCCCATCTCTATATGCCCCCGTCTCTATATGCCCCCATCTCTATATGCCCCCGTCTCTATATGCCCCCTGTCTGAGTGTGTTCTTCATGGCCACATAGGGTTAGGGTTAGGGTTAGAGTTAGGGTTAGGGTTAGAGTTATAGGGGTCGGCTCTCTATTGCGGAGGGCCGCTATTGCGGGATTTGTTTGGTAACAAAAGTTCTTCAGACAATTTTGATTCTTTTGTCCTAAAACGCCTAAAAAACCATAAAATTTTTGTTACTTTTTTTTTTTGAACTTAGAAATTTTTTCGCTTTTTTGACTCACATGCGGGGGGCCGCTATTGCGGGATTTTTTTTTGGTCAAAAATTCTTAAGGCCATTTTGATTCTTTTGTCCTAAAACGCCTAAAAAACCATATAATGTTTGTTACTTTTTTTTTGACGGGGGCATATAGAGACGGGGGCATATAGACACGCACCCGGTGAAACAAACATGCCTGACTAGCAAGTTTTATACATAATGTATTCATTCATACATTATTTATTCATGCATACATAATGTATTCATTCATATATTATGTATTCATGAATGTATTATGTACTCATGAATGTATTATGTATTCATGCATACATTATGTATTCATACATACATTATGTACTCATTCATGCATTAACTCATTGAAGACGGCACTATTTTTAGCTCGTGTTGACTGGAGACGCATGTTTCTGGGCATTTTTACAGAAATTGCTGAACAAATACTAATGAAGCAATGGAAAAACTGTTGCCATCATTAAAACGCTCTTTGTCTCCTCTATCCTTGTAGATCAATGTCATTCTCTCGTTAATTTTATTTTGAATATAGTATTGCAACAAAGATGGGTACCGTCTGGCGTGCCTGTATTTAGTTCGACTGGAGTGAGGCCGACTCTAAGCCGACAGCGTGTACGGATCAGTTTCCGATTCCTCTTCTTCTGTCAGCAGTTCGTGCACTATACCTATGATCTGCTCCTCTAAAACTGCATCTTTTTCATTTTCAGAAAAAGGGATCACATCGTCCTTCTCATCTGATGCTTCTTTCATAGCGATTTCAACAACATCCTCATCATCCTGCCGGACGCCATTGTGATTTAGCGTTGAAATCGCCCCTTGCCACATGTGTAAACAAAGTCTGGCAGTGCCTTATCCTCTTCAAATTCAGAGACACAGACGATCTACAATGTTCCTCACTATCTTATAAGAGAACTAGACTACCTCGACTGGTTAAGAGCCCCCTTACAACCCGCACAAGAAATTTACATGCTCACCTCACCGCATCATATGATGCGGTGCGTCGTCATTGAGTTAAGTATTCATTCATGCATTGTGTATTCATTCATGCATTGTGTATTCATTCATGCATTGTGTATTCATTCATGCATTATGTATTCATTCATACATTATGTATTCATACATTAAGTGTCAGCAGAGTCAGTCTCTTGTCAGTCCAGGCTGTCAGTATTGCCGCACAGTTAAAAACAGACAGGCTTTGAATGTCATTAAAAAACTCAAAGAATCTTTATTCAGTAGCATGCAAATGTGGATCAGTTTACAACAGAAAAAAACCTTGCAGTTGATTAAAAAATTCACTTTACACAGCAATATTTCATGTAACAATCATCTCCATGCAGGCATCCTAACAACTTCATTCAACAGCAGCACACATAAAATTATGTACAAAAGACCACAAATATTTTATTCGTGCATTTTAAAAGTTATTCTTTTTTAAAGAACCACACTATTAAAAGTTGCTCTCTCAGTAAGGCCAAGAGTTGAACTGTCTTAGGAGACTTTCTCCACTACCCAGCCTTTAGCATGCAGTTGGTGAAATGAAGCAGTCATTAATGAAATAGTAATTCTTCTTAAAGCAACAGATTGAGCATGCAATACATCACACAAGAAAAACGTCAGTTTCATTCGTTTTTGTTTCCTTTCTTTTTAGCATAATCTAAAAACTTATCAAAGAACATCTCATGTAAAATGATGCCAAACAATTTTCTTGAAATTTGAAGAAACTGCTGCAGGAAGGAAAGAAACAAGAACATGACAGACGGGTAGACTTAGAGTTACCCAATGCATAGAATTTACTTGGAAGGGTAAAACCGTTCTGTGAACCAGAGTCAGTAGTGACTCTGGCACAGTTCGCAATGAATGTGTAATAGACTTGACCCTTTGCATTGCAGCATTGCACCAAAAATAGGTCGTTCTGATACTATTTTTAATCCACTTTTTACAGAAATCATTACGATGTCAAAACTTGTTTCCATTTCAACACAAACATGTTATTTTATCGAATAGACACTTGTTTATTGCTTCAACAAGAGTAAGTTACGAGTTTTGTGCAAAATAGTCTTAGAACTACTTTAACGGCGTATGTCAGGGAGCAGATTGGCTATCCCACAAGCCTCTCGTGTGACCTGCTCATGCATATTTTGGATAAAAACCTTCCATCACGTGTTGTCAACTGGGCTAGAGACACTTTCACCTGTAGGCGAAGCCTCGAGTGAACTAGAATGGGGTAAAACACCAACATGCTAAAGGCTAGGTCTGGCAAACCAGTTTTCCCGACATTTCTCTCCCATCCTGAGTTATCAGTGAGCTGCTTCCAAAGCAAAGATGACTAACACCTGAGTTGAAAACATCACCCCCCTCCCCTCCCTGTGACCAAACAACCCCCAGTCTGCAACGTTCACCTACGAGACACCCAAACTTGCACCACCAAATGCATTTGCATAAAATGAACAGCAGCCATTGAAAACAATCAGTCTAGCTCCACTTCGGCATGGATTCATTTCATCTGTCACATTGGCTCAAGCTGGGAGATCCCCTTCGAACTTACACCATGTGCAAAGCGGTGGAAAGCAAGAAGGTGTAGAGAAGCTGGTGGAATGAAAACTGGTCATCATCACAACAGGAACTAGCACGAGTGGAGCAGGTGTACAAAGTTCATTCTCCCCACTGCAAGGGAAAATTTCCTCTCACCACCATCAGAAAAGCAAAGATGAGCCCTGGTTTGGGACATTACTCAAAGCATGACCCCGCTCAACAATATGCTATTACGCCATGGACACAAATACTCCCAAGTTTCAACCACCGGGTCTACTATCCAAAACCCTGTTTGATGAGTGTCTCGTGCCCACAGTTCCATGTACATGAAATATCCAACCATTTAGTGGACAACTTGTTTCCACTGCAGACATTTCTGGTAGCTGCATTCTCTTAGACACAATCCATCTGTAATTTGCAATCATACAAGTACTTTTAAAAACACACACATATACACACATATACACACATATACACACATACACACACATATACACACATCTATGGATTGAGTACTACTGAGCACTGATGTAGATAGCAATGACAACAAGTGCCAGGATTAATACTTCACAGTCTGGATGATTTGCAAGAAGCTTGGACACCTATGGTTACATCCTATCCAGACAATGAAATGCAGATTGCTCAAAATTCCCTCTCTGATATTTCTACTTGCAGCCATCTGATGAGCAGCCTCGGGTCTGGATGAGCAAAATGAATCATTCCACAGCATGCTTCAAATACTCTATGGAAACCAAGTTCCAGCTGATGATGAAGGGGTTTTGGCGGCAGCCTCCGCATGTAATGCACTTGGCTCACTCTGACTTTGGTCTCAGAAGAATGAACGAAGCCGTCACCAGACACACTGTTCCAACAAATGAATGTTCTCAGTGATGGACACGACAGTTTTAACACTGGAGCCAAAAGCAGCGATGCTTGCACTCGGTCATATACAGGCAGCGCGCTTCAGTCAAATACAGGCAGCGCGCTTCAGTCAAATACAGGCAGAGAACTTCAGTCAAATACAGGCAGAGAACTTGGCTGTCAAGATATCAGCAGGCACTCGGGCAGTTATCAGCCCAAGATGTTTTAATGGACCCAGAAGTGGCTGATGAGTTTCTGGTGTGAATGCTACCTCTCTCTCCCTCCACACACCCCACCCCCTTTACTCATAATAACACACACACACACACACACACACATGCACACACACACACGCACACACACGCATACACACACACAGTCCCTGGCACACCAGTCTGCACTGATTTCAAGCATTAAAAACAAATCAGGCAAACCACACTGCCCTAATGCTGCCTCGGTGCACAGAACAGTTCTGCATGATTTGCACCTTGGGCTGCTGCCTCTTCAAATTGTGTCGGCAAAGCTTGTGTCGGCAAAGCATATTTCCCAGATGAGTAAAATTCCTGAGAGTCAGCGGCAGCTAATGAGCTGGCGAGAGGACAATGTTAAATATTCTCAAAATGGCAGGTCTAACCGCAGATTCCATCTGGTGATGGTAGCAGATGACTTGCATTGAGTACGCCACAAACAAACATCTTGTCCTCAGTCGACTGGGCGCAGCCAGGCACAACAATCAAGGGCTTGGTGCATCAGCAGCAGGGCGTACCCCTTCGATTCTGACGTCAACGTCTTTTCAGACATTTTCTGCACTTTGTACAGATAATTGCCCTTGTACAACAAAGTATCCCTCCTTCAGCAAAATGCCTCCCCCTGCACTTTCAAGACTATTCCCAGTGATGCTCATGGACACAGCGCCATGAGAAAATGACAGATTGTCCATTTATATCATCGACCACCAAGCCTACCACCCACCCCACTCCCCAATGTATAGCTGCCATTCAGAATGCGGGTTTCCAAGATCACCTGCTCTGATCCATCAGCACACCCTGATCATAAAAATTCTAAAGGAGCATTTGGATGGAGTGGTGGAGTTAGGAGGCATAGGAGGTGTACCTACCATGATGCTGTATTAACAAAAACCCAATCAACCTATACAAGTAATTCTTTTTGGCAGTGCAGCCAATTCATCAACATCACTGATCAGCCAACGTCGGTGAGCAACAACTTTGTGCATTAGTCGCATCGGGGCCTCATGGACACGGGAAATCAATCTCTAAAAATTGATGGTCATTTGCTGGGTTTTGAGGGCGAGTTTTCGTTTTGTATTTGTTATGTAGAGTCTGTATCAGTCTGTGTGGGCTGGCATCAGGGCCACCCAATCACTCAAACTCGAACAACTGCTTTTTGCTCAGTCGTTGCTGGGACTCTTCTTGTAGGAGGAGCCAAACTTGGACATGTACTTCCGGACAAAGTCCTTGGCCTTGGCCTTGACATTCTCGTTGACCTCCAGGTCCTCCACGTGTCTGCAGTGCTTCAGCTCCTTCAGCATCACATGGTGTGTCAGCTGGGGGCAGAGGGCATAGGGCAGAGGTCAGGTCTGTCTTGGATATATATATATATATATATGAGTGTGTGTGTGTGTGTTTGTGTGTGTGTTTGTGTGTGTGTGTGTGTGTGTGCAAGAGTGCTAGAGGGAGGGAGGGAGGGAGGGAGGGAGGGAGGGAGGGAGGGAGGGAGGGAGGGAGGGAGGGAGGGAGAGAGAGAGAGAGAGAGAGAGAGAGAGAGAGAGAGAGAGAGACAGAGACAGAGAGAGAGAGAGAGAGAGAGAGAGAGAGAGAGGTTGGGTGGGGTTGGGCTGGGTGCAAGACAGATGCACAATGGATAAAGAGACAGAATTGATGTCAGACGGAAGCACAGCAAAATGGACAGGCAGGCAGAGGCAGTGATACAGATAATGAAACACACAAAGACAGAGTGGACAGAGACAAAATTGGCACAGAGAGACTGAAGGAGACATTGAGACAGAGAGGGGCTAACAAGAAATGATATGACACTCTGAATGAAGGGTCAAACAAGTGTAACCCTTGTTGCAAATGCACACACACGAATGCATGCACACACGCATGCACACACATGCACGCACGCACTCACGCACACATGACTCACCTTTCTGGCCAGGTGTTTGAAGTCCTCAGTGGAGTAGATTCTGCCTTCCTTGCAGTCGGGTTTGCGGTAGGGATTCAGACACTCCACTATCCACGAAGACATCTGCAACACAGAGAATTAATTATTATATTTACTTATTTATTTATTCATTCATTTATTTTATTTTTTCGGGATGAAATACTAAGCAACATGCCAGAATGATCATTTCCTCAGCCAAGGGCAGACCATGAAAAATTAACAGGTTAAATCCTTCACATGTTACAGGGCAAATTTTTCATATTTGGCTCTTGGCGCCAATCTCACACCCAAGGGCATGCTCATGGCACTCAACACACTTAAAGATGAAACAAATGGATCCCCAGGTAGGATTTGAAAGCCTGTAGAGATGAAGACTCCCGCAGTTCTTCTGGCATGTTGTTCCAGAGCTTTGGCCCTGTCTTAGCAAATCCCTCACTTCTGAATCATCCGGCACTACCCAGGTGCCCATTGTTGGTGAAGAAGTTCAAAGCATGCTTTCAAGAATTGGACCTCCAGTGGAAATGTGCTGCCAGAACAGCAACAAATGCAAACATTTCCTCCAGTCAACTCAATGAATAGACTTACCGAATCCACTTACCCCATGAGCTCATTCAACAGGCTCACCCAATGGACTCACTCCAATGACTTGCCCCATTGACACCCAATGGACTCATCCAATAGCTTCATCCAGTAGGCTCACCCAATGGTCTCACTCTAATGACTTGCCCCATTGACACCCAATGGACTCATCCAATAGCTTCATCCAGTAGGGTCACCCAATGGTCTCACTCTAATGACTCGCCCCATTGACACCCAATGGACTCATCCAATAGCTTCATCCAGTAGGCTCACCCAATGGTCTCACTCTAATGACTTGCCCCATTGACACCCAATGGACTCATCCAATAGCTTCATCCAGTAGGCTCACCCAATGGTCTCACTCTAATGACTTGCCCCATTGACACCCAATGGACTCACCCAATAGCTTCATCCAGTAGGGTCACCCAATGGTCTCACTCTAATGACTTGCCCCATTGACACCCAATGGACTCATCCAATAGCTTCATCCAGT
>JAWQFJ010002429.1:100458-107575 GCA_034096865.1 Theodoxus fluviatilis
GGGAGGGAGGGAGGGAGGTAGGGAGGGAGGGAGGAGGCGAGGGAGGGAGGGAGGGAGGGAGGGAGGGAGGGAGGGAGGGAGGGATGGGAGGGAGGGTGGGAGAAGAGGGGAGGGGGGCGGGGGAAGGGAGGGAGGGAGGGAGGGAGGGAGGGTAGGGAGGGAGCGACGAGAGAGAGAGAGAGAGAGATGATAGAGAGAGAGAGAGAGAGAGAGAGAGAAAGAAGGGAAGAGAGAGAGAGAGGAGAGAGAGGATAAAGAGAGAGAGAGGAGAGAGAGAGGAGGAGAGAGAGAGAGAGAGAGAGAGAGAGAGAGAAAGAGAGAGAGGGAGAGGGAGCGAGAGAGAGAGAGAGAGGGAGAGAGAGGAGAGAGAGAGAGAGAGAGAGAGAGAGAGAGAGAGAGAGAGAGAGAGAGAGAGAGAGAAAGAGAGAGAGAGAGAGATGGTTCCATTGCATTTGTCAGCAGCAACAAAATAAGTTTATCAGGGGGAAGGAAGACAGATGGATAAAAAGACTTAAAAAATGAATGAATACATAAGAGTAAACAAATAAAAGCAAATGACTTACTGACTGACTAATGACTGACTACTGACTAACTGACTGACTGAGTGGTTATTGACTGACTGAATAACTGAATACATGTAAATGCTGGAGTATTAACAAATCAAATACTTCTCCACTAATTTCCACCCCCTGAGGCTCTGCAATCTGTATAATGTCATGAAAAGAAATATGCAAACAAGTGGCTCCATATGAAGAGCATTACGACCATCACCGTCCACACTGTTTTCACTTGTGTTGCCTTCATCACATCCACCATGAATGCTGAGCACTGCCATCACCACCACCATGAATGCTGAGCACTGCCATCACCACCACCATCAATGCTGAGCACTGCCATCACCACCACCATCAATGCTGAGCACTGCCATCACCACCACCATCAATGCTGAGCACTGCCATCACCACCACCATCAATGCTGAGCACTGCCACACCACCACCATCAATGCTGAGCACTGCCATCACCACCACCATCAATGCTGAGCACTGCCATCACCACCACCATCAATGCTGAGCACTGCCATCACCACCACCATCAATGCTGAGCACTGCCATCACCACCACCATCAATGCTGAGCACTGCCATCACCACCACCATCAATGCTGAGCACTGCCATCACCACCACCATCAATGCTGAGCACTGCCATCACCACCACCATCAATGCTGAGCACTGCCATCACCACCACCATCAATGCTGAGCACTGCCATCACCACACCATCAATGCTGAGCACTGCCATCACCACCACCATCAATGCTGAGCACTGCCATCACCACCACCATCAATGCTGAGCACTGCCATCACCACCACCATCAATGCTGAGCACTGCCATCACCACCACCATCAATGCTGAGCACTGCCATCACCACCACCATCAATGCTGAGCACTGCCATCACCACCACCATCAATGCTGAGCACTGCCATCACCACCACCATCAATGCTGAGCACTGCCATCACCACCACCATCAATGCTGAGCACTGCCATCACCACCACCATCAATGCTGAGCACTGCCATCACCACCACCATCAATGCTGAGCACTGCCATCACCACCACCATCAATGCTGAGCACTGCCATCACCACCACCATCAATGCTGAGCACTGCCATCACCACCACCATCAATGCTGAGCACTGCCATCACCACCACCATCAATGCTGAGCACTGCCATCACCACCACCATCAATGCTGAGCACTGCCATCACCACCACCATCAATGCTGAGCACTGCCATCACCACCATCAATGCTGAGCACTGCCACCACCATCAATGCTGAGCACTGCCATCACCACCACCATCAATGCTGAGCACTGCCACCACCATCAATGCTGAGCACTGCCATCACCACCACCATCAATGCTGAGCACTGCCATCACCACCACCATCAATGCTGAGCACTGCCATCACCACCACCATCAATGCTGAGCACTGCCATCACCACCACCATCAATGCTGAGCACTGCCATCACCACCACCATCAATGCTGAGCACTGCCATCACCACCATCAATGCTGAGCACTGCCATCACCACCACCATCAATGCTGAGCACTGCCATCACCACCACCATCAATGCTGAGCACTGCCATCACCACCACCATCAATGCTGAGCACTGCCATCACCACCACCATCAATGCTGAGCACTGCCATCACCACCACCATCAATGCTGAGCACTGCCATCACCACCACCATCAATGCTGAGCACTGCCATCACCACCACCATCAATGCTGAGCACTGCCATCACCACCACCATCAATGCTGAGCACTGCCACCACCACCATCAATGCTGAGCACTGCCATCACCATCAATGCTGAGCACTGCCATCACCACCACCATCAATGCTGAGCACTGCCATCACCACCACCATCAATGCTGAGCACTGCCATCACCACCACCATCAATGCTGAGCACTGCCATCACCACCACCATCAATGCTGAGCACTGCCATCACCACCACCATCAATGCTGAGCACTGCCACCACCACCATCAATGCTGAGCTCTGCCATCACCACCACCATCAATGCTGAGCACTGCCATCACCACCACCATCAATGCTGAGCACTGCCATCACCACCATCAATGCTGAGCACTGCCATCACCACCACCATCAATGCTGAGCACTGCCATCACCACCACCATCAATGCTGAGCACTGCCATCACCACCACCATCAATGCTGAGCACTGCCATCACCACCACCATCAATGCTGAGCACTGCCATCACCACCACCATCAATGCTGAGCACTGCCATCACCACCACCATCAATGCTGAGCACTGCCATCACCACCACCATCAATGCTGAGCACTGCCATCACCACCACCATCAATGCTGAGCACTGCCATCACCACCACCATCAATGCTGAGCACTGCCATCACCACCACCATCAATGCTGAGCACTGCCATCACCACCACCATCAATGCTGAGCACTGCCATCACCACCACCATCAATGCTGAGCACTGCCATCACCACCACCATCAATGCTGAGCACTGCCACCACCATCAATGCTGAGCACTGCCATCACCACCACCATCAATGCTGAGCACTGCCACCACCATCAATGCTGAGCACTGCCATCACCACCACCATCAATGCTGAGCACTGCCATCACCACCACCATCAATGCTGAGCACTGCCATCACCACCATCAATGCTGAGCACTGCCATCACCACCACCATCAATGCTGAGCACTGCCATCACCACCACCATCAATGCTGAGCACTGCCATCACCACCACCATCAATGCTGAGCACTGCCATCACCACCACCATCAATGCTGAGCACTGCCATCACCACCACCATCAATGCTGAGCACTGCCATCACCACCACCATCAATGCTGAGCACTGCCATCACCACCACCATCAATGCTGAGCACTGCCATCACCACCACCATCAATGCTGAGCACTGCCATCACCACCACCATCAATGCTGAGCACTGCCACCACCACCACCATCAATGCTGAGCACTGCCATCACCACCACCATCAATGCTGAGCACTGCCATCACCACCACCATCAATGCTGAGCACTGCCATCACCATCAATGCTGAGCACTGCCATCACCACCACCATCAATGCTGAGCACTGCCATCACCACCACCATCAATGCTGAGCACTGCCATCACCACCACCATCAATGCTGAGCACTGCCATCACCACCACCATCAATGCTGAGCACTGCCATCACCACCACCATCAATGCTGAGCACTGCCATCACCACCACCATCAATGCTGAGCACTGCCATCACCACCACCATCAATGCTGAGCACTGCCATCACCACCACCATCAATGCTGAGCACTGCCATCACCACCACCATCAATGCTGAGCACTGCCATCACCACCACCATCAATGCTGAGCACTGCCACCACCATCAATGCTGAGCACTGCCACCACCATCAATGCTGAGCACTGCCATCACCACCACCATCAATGCTGAGCACTGCCACCACCATCAATGCTGAGCACTGCCACCACCATCAATGCTGAGCACTGCCATCACCACCACCATCAATGCTGAGCACTGCCACCACCACCACCATCAATGCTGAGCACTGCCATCACCACCACCATCAATGCTGAGCACTGCCATCACCACCACCATCAATGCTGAGCACTGCCATCACCACCACCATCAATGCTGAGCACTGCCATCACCACCACCATCAATGCTGAGCACTGCCACCACCATCAATGCTGAGCACTGCCATCACCACCACCATCAATGCTGAGCACTGCCATCACCACCACCATCAATGCTGAGCACTGCCATCACCACCACCATCAATGCTGAGCACTGCCATCACCACCACCATCAATGCTGAGCACTGCCATCACCACCACCATCAATGCTGAGCACTGCCATCACCACCATCAATGCTGAGCACTGCCATCACCACCACCATCAATGCTGAGCACTGCCATCACCACCACCATCAATGCTGAGCACTGCCATCACCACCATCAATGCTGAGCACTGCCATCACCACCACCATCAATGCTGAGCACTGCCACCACCACCATCAATGCTGAGCACTGCCATCACCACCACCATCAATGCTGAGCACTGCCATCACCACCACCATCAATGCTGAGCACTGCCATCACCACCACCATCAATGCTGAGCACTGCCATCACCACCACCATCAATGCTGAGCACTGCCATCACCACCACCATCAATGCTGAGCACTGCCATCACCACCACCATCAATGCTGAGCACTGCCATCACCACCACCATCAATGCTGAGCACTGCCATCACCACCACCATCAATGCTGAGCACTGCCATCACCACCACCATCAATGCTGAGCACTGCCATCACCACCACCATCAATGCTGAGCACTGCCATCACCACCACCATCAATGCTGAGCACTGCCACCACCATCAATGCTGAGCACTGCCACCACCATCAATGCTGAGCACTGCCATCACCACCACCATCAATGCTGAGCACTGCCACCACCATCAATGCTGAGCACTGCCATCACCACCACCATCAATGCTGAGCACTGCCATCACCACCACCATCAATGCTGAGCACTGCCATCACCACCACCATCAATGCTGAGCACTGCCATCACCACCACCATCAATGCTGAGCACTGCCATCACCACCACCATCAATGCTGAGCACTGCCATCACCACCACCATCAATGCTGAGCACTGCCATCACCACCACCATCAATGCTGAGCACTGCCATCACCACCACCATCAATGCTGAGCACTGCCATCACCACCACCATCAATGCTGAGCACTGCCATCACCATCAATGCTGAGCACTGCCATCACCACCACCATCAATGCTGAGCACTGCCACCACCATCAATGCTGAGCACTGCCATCACCACCACCATCAATGCTGAGCACTGCCATCACCACCACCATCAATGCTGAGCACTGCCATCACCACCACCATCAATGCTGAGCACTGCCATCACCACCACCATCAATGCTGAGCACTGCCATCACCACCACCATCAATGCTGAGCACTGCCATCACCACCACCATCAATGCTGAGCACTGCCATCACCACCATCAATGCTGAGCACTGCCATCACCACCATCAATGCTGAGCACTGCCATCACCACCACCATCAATGCTGAGCACTGCCACCACCACCATCAATGCTGAGCACTGCCATCACCACCACCATCAATGCTGAGCACTGCCATCACCACCACCATCAATGCTGAGCACTGCCATCACCACCACCATCAATGCTGAGCACTGCCACCACCATCAATGCTGAGCACTGCCATCACCACCACCATCAATGCTGAGCACTGCCATCACCACCATCAATGCTGAGCACTGCCACCACCACCATCAATGCTGAGCTCTGCCATCACCACCACCATCAATGCTGAGCACTGCCATCACCACCACCATCAATGCTGAGCACTGCCATCACCACCACCATCAATGCTGAGCACTGCCATCACCACCACCATCAATGCTGAGCACTGCCATCACCACCATCAATGCTGAGCACTGCCATCACCACCACCATCAATGCTGAGCACTGCCATCACCACCACCATCAATGCTGAGCACTGCCATCACCACCACCATCAATGCTGAGCACTGCCATCACCACCACCATCAATGCTGAGCACTGCCATCACCACCACCATCAATGCTGAGCACTGCCATCACCACCACCATCAATGCTGAGCACTGCCATCACCACCACCATCAATGCTGAGCACTGCCATCACCACCACCATCAATGCTGAGCACTGCCATCACCACCACCATCAATGCTGAGCACTGCCATCACCACCACCATCAATGCTGAGCACTGCCATCACCACCACCATCAATGCTGAGCACTGCCATCACCACCACCATCAATGCTGAGCACTGCCATCACCACCACCATCAATGCTGAGCACTGCCATCACCACCACCATCAATGCTGAGCACTGCCATCACCACCACCATCAATGCTGAGCACTGCCATCACCACCACCATCAATGCTGAGCACTGCCACACCACCATCAATGCTGAGCACTGCCATCACCACCACCATCAATGCTGAGCACTGCCATCACCACCACCATCAATGCTGAGCACTGACACCACCATCAATGCTGAGCACTGCCATCACCACCACCATCAATGCTGAGCACTGCCATCACCACCACCATCAATGCTGAGCACTGCCATCACCACCACCATCAATGCTGAGCACTGCCATCACCACCACCATCAATGCTGAGCACTGCCATCACCACCATCAATGCTGAGCACTGCCATCACCACCACCATCAATGCTGAGCACTGCCACACCACAACATCAAAGCTGAGCACTGCCACCACCACCATCAATGCTGAGCACTGCCATCACCACCACCATCAATGCTGAGCACTGCCATCACCACCACCATCAATGCTGAGCACTGCCATCACCACCACCATCAATGCTGAGCACTGCCACCACCACCATCAATGCTGAGCTCTGCCATCACCACCACCATCAATGCTGAGCACTGCCATCACCACCACCATCAATGCTGAGCACTGCCATCACC
>JAWQFJ010002430.1:0-5000 GCA_034096865.1 Theodoxus fluviatilis
ACTTCAAACAGAATGACCCCTCACCCCACACATGACACCCCTACAGCATCCCGCCCCCCGTACACACACAAATGAATAATTAAAAAAGCAAAAAATAAAAAATAAACAAACACATGTCAAGCTGTGTGTCTTTCAGTTGTTTTATTGTCTCTTTTAACAATTCGTTCTGTGGACAGAGTCATGATCACTCAAAACCCACTCTATTCTTTCTTGGTAGCATGATGTTTTGTTTAAACAAACTTGGTTTTAGGGCCTAACACAATGAAATCTAACAGATCTGCTTCAACCAGTCAAACACAAAATCACTCCTCTAGTATTTGCTCATTCACCTTCTTTCTGGAAGTTTGACGCATACAACCTTACACTCTCACAGTTCACATTTCCACAACCGATATCATCAAGAGCAAAACGACGCAAAACCCAACACGACAGCGAGCCTGACTATCACTTCAGGTGACACTAGGTTTACGGTACTGAACCCACCCCACCCCCCACCCCCGCCCCTCTCTTTTTATTCTTCTTCTCCGCTCTAGATCTCTTCCCTCTTTAAACCCGCCCCACCCCTATCCCTCTTTTATCCCTTTTTTCCCCCTTCTCCGCTCTAGATCTCTTGCCTCTTTACCCCCTCCCAGACCTGTTTACTCTCCCGATTTTAGCGGGAGACTCCCGATTTCAGACCCTATTTCCCGACCTCCCGCTAGCTTTGTAAATCTCCCGATTTTTTTTTCACCGATCTCCCGAAAATGTAAAATTTTGAAAGGTTTATTTCGTTTCCGAAGCGTTTACATGACGATCCGAACTTTCTACTACGCCACTGAAAGTCGTTCTGACGATCTGCAGTACAATTTGTTTGATTGGTTGAGTCAGGGCCTTTGTCCAATCGAGAGCCAGTTTACAATCTGGAATAGCCGCCATTTTGCTTGACCGATCCGAATGATGGCGTCGATTGAAAAGTCAATGAGAAAGAATCGCGGAACCGATTCTGAATCCGACAGTGAGTGTGACACAGAGGATGAGAAAAGAAAGTCCACTGATGTCAGAAGCAGAAAGAGAGTAAAGTACAACGCAAAGTGGAAGGCTGAGTGAAAATCCGAATTCCCGGCATTTCGCCCATCGTCTAAATCGCAATCACGCGGGTTTTGCACGTTCTGCAAAAAAGACATCAACGTGAGCCACGGAGGCAAGAATGAGAGAGAAAGAGAGAGAGAGAGAGAGAGAGAGAGAGAGAGAGAGAGAGAGAGAGAGAACTTGTGCGCGCACGAGAGAGAGAACTTGCGCGTGCGCGCGCGAGAGAGAGAGCGCGCGAGAGCGCGAGAGAAAGAGCGCGCGCGTGCGAGAGAGAGAGAGAGAGAGAGAGAGAGAGAGAGAGAGAGAGAGAGAGAGAGAGAGAGCGAGCAAGCGAGAGAGAGACAGCGCGCGCGCACGAGAGAGAGAGTGAGCGCCGGCGCGCGGAAGAGAGAGAATTTGACTTTTCGCCTCCCTGATCAGAGATGGGACTTATTGGCGTTTCAGCTGATTTCTGAGTTTTTTATTCCACTTTCAGCTGATTTGTATTCAATTGTTATGAAGTTTGTGACCTGGGATGGTACACATATCTAAAAATAAAAATCTCCCGCTTTTTGACTCACATGCGAAGCAAAAGTGAGTCTATGTACTGAGCCGTGTCGTCCGTCCGTCCGTCCGTCCGTCCGTCCGGGCGTCCGGGCGTCCGTCCGTCCGGGCGTAAAAAACTTAAACGTTGGATTTTTCTCGGAGACTATTAAGTCTATCAACACCAAATGTGACATGATGGTGTATGATGACAAAGCCTCAAAAAACATACATAGTGACTTGACCTTGCTTCAAGGTCAAGGTCACAGGAGCCATAAATGTGGTCTCAAAAACAGTCATTTTTCACATTTTCCCAATTTTCTCCCACGTTATTGAGAATGGCGACCTTAGCTACACGTGGTATATAGGTCAAAGCAAGCCCTATCTTTTGATACCAGTTTGGCTGACCTTGCTTCAAGGTCAAGGTCACAGGAGCTCTTCAAAGTTGGATTGTATACACATTTTGAAGTGACCTTGACCCTGAACTATGGAAGATAACTGTTTCAAACTTAATAATTATGTGGGCACATGTTATACTTTCATCATGAGACACATTTGTTCACATATCATCAAGGTCAAGGTCACTTTGACCCTTCTGACTATCACTTCAGCAGGTGACACTAGGTTTACGGTACTGAACCCATCCCACCCACCCACCCGTCCCTCTCTTTTTATTCTTCTTCTCCGCTTTAGATCTCTTCCCTCTTTAAACTCGCCCCACACCTATCCCTCTTTTATCCCTTTCCCCCCTTCTCCAGTCTAGATCTCTTGCCTCTTTACGGTTTACCCCCTCCCCAGGCCCTCCTCGCGACGAGTTTGCGGCACTTAGCTATTTTTAGAGACGACAGTTTGCTAGATCAGTTCAGTTCAGTTCAGTTCAGTGCTGAACTTGCTAGATCACTGACCCACTAAACGATGGAGGCGGGGGAGGAAAGGGAGGGGGATACACGTGCCGCCTTGCCGACATCTAAGAGAAGAGGGAAGGGGGAGAAAGGTTGGAGTGCGGGAGGCAGGAGGGGCATGGGAAAAGCACGTGCCGGCTGGCTGATCTGGGAGAAGGGAGAGAAAAAAATGATCGCTTCAATTTCCAGCTAGTAAGAGATAAAAACTAAACAGTTACCGCTTGCTTTATTCTTGCAAAACATTGAAGACAACGTCAACTGACGTTGGTTTTCTTCAGTTTCTTTTCTAAGCCTTTTCTTATGTGGCATCTTGATTCCGCACACGTGAGCGAGTCTGTGCAAGGTAAACTGATAGATGTTCGCTGATTGGTTGTCTACTGGCTGTTAGCCAATCACACAGAGCGATGCATCGATGCTAGGCAAAGCAGCAATTTGGCGTCGGTTTGGTACTCCATGGTGTGGCCACATGTGCTTGGTGTGGCTTAGTGGTACAGATGGACCGAGGATTGATACAAGTTGGCGATTTTTATGACGCGCCCGGCTGGCGCATACACATTGAAAGTAACGCGCCATTCTGATAAAATATGCGCCAATGGCGCGGGCGCGCCAACAATCTGAAGCACTGAAAGCATGTAAAACAAAGACGTTTTCAGCGAAAATGTTTCCAAAATGTGGTGGGGTTGGTGGGTGGATGGAATCAAACGTACATATCGCCCTTTAAAAAAATCCATCGTAAAAAATAAAGGATATAATTATCTGAAAGATGTGTCGGCATACATAGGCAGACATATTGATACAGACGATCAGCTTGCAGGCAGACAAGACTAACAAATAGGCAAATTAATTTATCACCATTTTCAGTGCTGCTTTCATTCTGGTAACTCGATCTTGGGGAGCACTACACTACTTTATTGCATTCTGCCTCCTCAGGCAAACAAAATCATCATGACATATATCTGATTGGCAGCAGTTTGTATAATTCACTCTGTCTTTTTCCTTTACATGACTATAAAAAAAAATCGTGGTTACGGTATCCCGACCGACCCTATTTTTTCCTGCCGACTCTAAATGTTTTTTCAATTGTACAAAAAGAGGGTGGGGTGGGGTGGGGTGGGGTGGGATGGGGGGTGGGGGGAGGGGACGGTAAAAAACGAACTGTGTACTGCCCTATCTTCCTTGTCATTCGAGCACTCAGGGAATTAATCCACTACATGTATAATTCGTTTTAAAAAGCGTTTTCAGCAAATGATACATTTATGTTCAAATTGCAGGCCTCTTTAAAAAAAAAGTTCAGGCCGACCTTCCAACCCTATATTATTGTTTTTGCCATGTTACCGTAACCACATATACTTACTATTCTCATGCTTGGTGAGGAGATGGATGGATGGTGTTTTACGGCCTACCAGCCTTTGGAGGCTATATAAGGCCAGTAAGCACGAAAATCACTGGAACAGTGTTATGTTGTACTGTTATGTGGGGATTATCTTCAGCCGTGGTATACCACGGTAATTAAGCTCCTAACATAACAACTGGCATTCTCTGGAGACAGAGATCAAATCCCCTGAAGACGGAGTGTGGCTGCCTATATGGCGGGGTGTTCAAAAACAGTCACACACGCAATCATCTCACCCACTTGGGTGATCCTGGGAGTATTTAGCCCAGGTACGCAACAACAACAACAACAACTGGAACAGTTTAGAGTAAACGCAAATCAAGTCACGGTGTCCCTATAAGTTATTCGCCTCGTACGAATCGTGTAGGGAGACACGTACGGTGGGTCAATTCTTACCCCGAACCCACAGGGGGAATGCTTGGTGAGGGGAACCCCTCCCACAAAAACTCAACCAAGCCTACGTTGTATCCATGTGATCCGTGGAGGTCTAAGACACGTGCAGCAACCACTCCGGACACGGCTTGAGGTGAACAGACAGCAGTGCTGAATGATGCGGCAACATGCGGAAAAGTCGGGGTAAGTCAATTTGAAATATGCCACTAACAGTAAGATTACACGATTATTGCCATGATTATAATGTACTCACGCTTCCGTACGCTTTCATTCTGCTCTGTGTAGAACGTCTGATGCAGGTGCGATCCATTCAGCGTGGCTGAGGCCTACTATCTCTGTGTTCAGAATGGGTGCGAGCTAGACTACGTACATGGCTGGTTTACAAAACTTGTAATACAAGTTGTATTCACCAATCTCAGCCACGCTGAATGCCCATTGGTCAGATTCTGAATACTAACTATTAATAATTATGCAAACAAGTGTAGCCTTTTAGCTTGATGTTTAGGATTGGTGCAGTAAGGGAGATAACTCTTATTTCACCCTATGCGGTACTTGTGATAGGAATCGTGATCCAGATGGATCTATGAACATTTGCGTCTGTTGTTTGCTACTTTTGATAAAAGAATATCTTTGAATCGTAAGTTTAAGAGAATATCTATGACCGAGACCAGGGACACACTGTGCTTCGTTTCGCTTTGCTTCCCTGCTCAATAAGAAACCGA
>JAWQFJ010002430.1:10000-37500 GCA_034096865.1 Theodoxus fluviatilis
CTTTCAACCCTAGTCATCACATGGGCAGCAGTGTAGCTAGTGGTGGTTGCTGTAGCAAGACCTCAAACCTTCAGTGGTCGTGTGGTTTGAGCACTTGACCTGCATTGTCAGTTGTGGCTAGTGGGTGCGGTGTTCAAAGCTGTACAGGTTCTGGAGTTGCATCCTTGAGCGAGGTGCTTAACTGACATTGCTTCTCCCCACCCAGGGGTAAAACCGGGTACCTGTGAGGGCAGCGATAGCATACTGTAGTGTGATTAACCCTTGTATGCAGCCATGAGCCTGCATCAGGTTGGAATACTCCCCAGGGAGTGGAGTTGGTGCTGGTACCTGGCTGTGCATCTTATCTGTCTGTCATGAGGCACAGTGATCAGGGGATAAAGTGTACAGCAGTTTGAGATCAAGACATGGGTGATAAGTTGCTATATAAAATCACACCTTTTTACCTCTTACACATTGTTGGGCACCTTGACAACTGGGTTTAGCTGCTCATTGTGGCATTTCAGTTCATTCATTCATTGTAAAATAGCTGTGATATTTCTGTAATTCTTCCTTTAAAAAAATGGTGGCTGAAGATTTATTGCATTGGGTTGGATTGTGTAGTATTGTGGTTGATGATGCCAGTGTATGTGTGTGTGTGCTTTTGCAGGACCTCTCCAGTATTCTCTTTGATGTGGAGGGCTCCAGTGAGACAGCCGTGGAAAAATCCCAGCAGCAGGCTGCCTTCAGAAGTCGCATTGGTGAGGGAACTGCCGATTCCTGTCTGTAGACAGGCGTGGTCAAGCTGATCCTTTCGTAGTGCCTTGCATCAGGCACAGGCCTCAGCCTGACTGGACACATAGCGTTCTAATCTGTTATTAACAGGAAAACACTTTTCTTCCCCATGTATACCCCCTGTGGGTTGGGGGAAAAAGAATAGACCCATCATGTCTCCCTACACGCTTCGTAAGGGGTGAATAAATAGGGACTTCTTGACTTGATTTGCGTTTAATGTAAACTATTCAGTATTCTAGTGATTTTCGTGCTTAATGGCTTTACATAGCCTACAAAGGCTGATAGGCTATAAAACACCATCCATCCATCCATCCATCCATCCATCCATCCATCCATCCATCCATCCATCCATCCATCCATCCATCCATTCCCCATGTATATACTCAGCTGTTGTGTCTTAGGCATGGAAGGTTGATTAAATGGGTCTGATGAAGTGTCATGTGGCTCAACTCAAAGATATGGGCAAAGACAAGAATCAAAGAATGCAATGGCTTTAGAGGTCTGTAACATATTAGGAAAAAAAAAAGTTGTTATGGTAATCTGACCAACCCTAATTTTTTTCTGTTGACCCTAAACTTTTTTATGATCATGCCAACAACCAAAGAAATGACAAAAGAAAAGTAGAAAATTGACATTGAACAATGAACTGCATGCTGTCTCATCTTCCCTGCTCTAGAAAAGAAAGAAAGTTTGGTATATGTCCCAATCTGCCCCCTTGTAAAAAGAAAAGAAAAAGTTCCGGCTGACCTACTAACACCCCCACCCCCCCCACCCCCACCCCCCCCACCCCCTCCTTTTTTGGGGGGCCATGTTATGTTGCTGTAACCATAACTGTGTGTGTGTGTGTGTGTGTGTCTTATGTCTTCTTCCACTATACTGTGCTACTTGTGCCATTTCCGCCCTGTCCCTTGCCTCCTGTGAAGGGGAGGCTTGGGGGGTGGGTGGGGGGGAGGGGGTGGGGGGAGGGGGTGGGTGGGCGGCGGCTTGCTCTTGAGTTTCCCTATTCAAGCTCAAAGTTTTAAATTTAGAGATCAGGTGATGATGAACAGCTATCTGTGCCAGTTTTTTCTTGTGGTGGTGGCTAAAATTAAAACAAGGAGTAAGAGGAGAAAGGCGTGAGAAGGAGCAGCTGGGGCTGAGCCGCAGTGAGAGGCAGCGTGGGAACTGCTGAGGTGGAGTTCACTCAGACAATCCTATTGCATCATGGAGGCGGAGTTCACTCAGACAATCCTATTGCATCATGCGCAATCCTCTCCAATCCCATTGCATCATGCGCAATCCTCTCCAATCCCATTGCATCATGCGCAATCCTCTCCAATCCTATTGCATCATGCGCAATCCTCTCCAATCCTAATGCATCATGCGCAATCCTCTCCAATCCTAATGCATCATGCGCAATCCTCTCCAATCCCAATGCATCATGCGCAATCCTCTCCAATCCCAATGCATCATGCGCAATCCTCTCCAATCCTAATGCATCATGCGCAATCCTCTCCAATCCCATTGCATCATGCGCAATCCTCTCCAATCCCAATGCATCATGCGCAATCCTCTCCAATCCCATTGCATCATGCGCAATCCTCTCCAATCCTAATGCATCATGCGCAATCCTCTCCAATCCTAATGCATCATGCGCAATCCTCTCCAATCCCATTGCATCATGCGCAATCCTCTCCAATCCCAATGCATCATGCGCAATCCTCTCCAATCCCAATGCATCATGCGCAATCCTCTCCAATCCTAATGCATCATGCGCAATCCTCTCCAATCCTAATGCATCATGCGCAATCCTCTCCAATCCTAATGCATCATGCGCAATCCTCAGGGGTGGATCAGTTCATTTCTTGGGGGGTTTTTCCAAACTTTTTTTAGGAACCGCGGGGGGGGGGGGGGGGGGGGGGAAGGCTCTGATCGCATCGCGCAAAGTGCTCAGCCAGCAAAGCAGGGGGGGGGGGGGGGGAGGCTGCAATATAGTCCAATCTGGCGCATTCTAATGAAATAAAATTATATATATATATATATATATATATTTTTTGTTTTTGTTGGGGGAGGATTTCCGGAAACCCCGGAAACCCCCCCCTCGTCCGCCCCTGATCCTCTCCAATCCCATTGCATCATGCGCAATCCTCTCCAATGCTATTGCATCATGCGCAATCCTCTCCAATCCTATTGCATCATGCGCAATCCTCTCCAATCCTATTGCATCATGCGCAATCCTCTGCAGGGATCAGAGGTGCGTTTCCTTTCGAAAGTTATTTTTTAATGTTCAGAGATGAATGCTCGCTTTGAGTGCCTGAGTGGACAGGTTCAATTAGGAGAAAACCTTTGGGCTTTGTGAGCACTTGCTGTGAGCACTTGCTGTGAGCACTTGCTGTGACTGTGAGCACTCATCTGAATGCTTTGAGACACCTTTTGAAACAAGCCACTCCTCTGGTCCTGCAGGAGGATCACATAAAATGCAGTTTCTGGGAAACCTGCTTCAGGAATAGGCAGAGAATGGCAGTATGGGGCGCTGTATCATTTGTGTATGTTAACTTGATTTCCAGCTTTCCAACTGTCATTTCTAGTGCAGTGACTGATCATCTAGCTTCAAAGAACTCATGTGTAACCCAAACAAATCTGAGTCTTCTTGTTACTATGGACTACATCATGTGTTTGTCTTTCAGTTGGGCTTGGAGCTTCTCACACTGGCAGCAAGATGGATGGCTTTGGCAACAGTCCTGCTGCAAACCCAAGTGAGTGGGGGTTGTTCCCCTTCTTTTGTGTGTGTCTTTAAAGTTCTCTCTGTACGTGTATTTCCAATGACATCCTGTCAACACTGAACAATAAACTGCATGCTAGTGGTGCTGACTTGTAGGTTTGTGCTTGTGTAATATTGTGGCTGTGTGTCTTGTTTTAAAAAGATTCTGAAAACTGATTGTTAATGTTGTGTTGGTGTACCTGACATGAATCGTGAAATATACACCTGTATGTGCCTCGTTACTTTTTGGCCTGTAGAGTTGATAGCATTCGTAGATACTTTGGAAGGGAAGGGTGCAAGAGGGGAGAGCACTGGGGGGTGGGCTGCCAGGAACTGGTATACATTGTAGATACATTGGAAGGGAATGTAATGTTGCATAATATAGCTGTGAATGATTATAAGTATGTGAGATGATGGGGGCATACTCATATTTGTTCTTAGCTATACACATGTACATGCAACATAACATGAATGAGTGAATACACACACACACACACACAAACACACACACACACACACACACACACACACACACACAAACACACATGAACACACACACACACACACTCAAGTATTGTTGTAATATCTGCTCTGTCTTTTTCATTTGCTCTCACTTTCACCCTCATTTGATCAGTTTTCCTCTCCAATCCTAAGTTCCTTTCTCCCATTGCCTTCACAACATGTTTTAATGAGTCCAAGTGAGGTTTGGGCAATTTCTTGACTGGTTTTGCTTTGCTGTTCACTGCCAAGATGGTAGTTGGGACTTTCATTGCCACTTGTCTGAATTCTGCTTCCCAAGGAACTGCTACTGAGACAGAGGGTGAGCCTCACACTTTTCCCCCACCACCTGTACTGTACCTCCCCCACCACCTGTACTGTACCTCTCACCTGCCTTGTGACTGCTCCTCATGTCGCCCTCATGCTCTTACATCACCCAGCCATCTTCACATCAGGATTAATGGTATATTGTGTGTAGTGATGTTTATTGGAGTTGGATGTGGAGTTTGGTGACCGGGTTGTTGTGTGAAGATTGGGATGGATCTCCCTGGGTGGTTGGAATGCATGGTGGATTGGAATGATCTGACCCTGTCCCAGTGCCCCCAGTAGTCTCTTTGGCCACTGTGGGCCACCCCTGGCTGTGCTACTCAGACCTGTTTACTCTATGCTTTGGGCATTGTCAGGACCGTACAACTGCTGATGGGATCACAGTCATCAGATCTTGGGGTTCTTTTACCGAAATGATAGATTGGATCTCTTTGGTGGATCTATATGCTCACGAACAATCATTCAAAGACATTCATCCACTTTTTATAAGATATCACACACTTTAAGATTAACTAAACAGAGATTTATTATTTTGAGACAATCACAGTCAGGATATTATCACACTGAAAAACAAAACAATGCTATCACAGTATTTGATTCATAACAAAAAGTTCCCGAATCTCCCCAACGAACTCCCGAATCCCCACTCCCCAAAAGAGTCAGCTGACCGCCCAGGATCTCCACAGGTACTGGTGATGAAACGGAGGGTCCCAACCAAACATCGGAGTCGCTTTTCCTCGAAGAAAGCTTTCCTTCAACTCCGGCCCAATGTCAAGGTCCCTTCTCCTGATAATTCCTTCCCAGCCAAGGCGACAGCAAAGCGGTACCGTCCACCATACGTCGGGATGGCGAAACAGGTGCTAAAGAAAAATATTTAATTGGATCCCCATAATATATGTCCCAATTTACATTAAATGATAATTCCACAAAACCAAGACAAACCTAGCTTCATAAAAATAATTGTATAAGTTTTCAGTTGAATGACTGGGTCAAATAGTGACATGATGACGTTCTTAAAAAGGAAAATTATCAATTTGACGTCACGCACTTTCCAAAATTCATTTTCTTCAACTCTTACAAACAATTATCCTAAATAATGATTAACTCAACAACAAGAATTTACTAGCAATAAACTGAGACTATCTCTTTCTAATGTGGCTATCCAAAAAAGAGAAGAACACTCACCAGTCCACCTGTGTATATTCCGTCCAACTACTTTGCACTTCTTAATTACATTTGTTTATAAATATAATACACTCAGATTCCAATCTTGGAATACTGTAGCGTCCCCATTGGGAAGAGAATCATCCCTTCACCAATCTCAGGTAAGAGTGAGAGTTTTCGGGAGACTCCCTCTTTCTCAAACGGTCAGAGCAGGGAGCAGGAGGATTCTGGGTATGACGAGGAGTTCCTGCTCCATCGTCATATTCTATGAAACTTTTTTTAAATAAAAAGGCTAAAGGACAATTTTGATAGTTATGACTTCAAGTACCGGTGGTCCAGTGGCAATGCCACCGGTCCACCAACACAGAGGACCCCGGCTCGAAACCCGGTCATGATCAGATTTTTCTTTTTTCTGTACATGTATTTATTAATATTTATTCACACTGTCAACCTGTGGCTTGACAATAATAGAAAACTATGCTTTTGACCCCAGGGCTGCGCTTCTACGCCTAACCAAGCTAAACTACACTTTTCAGTTGGTCACCGCTACACTTTTTAATTGACAAGTTTATTTCGTTTTCTGTTCCATATTTTAGATGCATGCCGATTCTGTTTTTTTCTTCTTCAATTTCCTCTTTTTCAAAGCGTGTACTGTTGGTAGCACGTCCGCTAGAGTTGCCATAACCCTCATTGACTTGGTTACTGGCTTTCAGTTAGTATGTAATGGGCGCGCATTGCTTTGAACGTAGAGTTTTCCCAATCGAGGGAAGAAACACATGAAAGGGTGTTCTCTAGTGTCAGAAAAAACAAGACACATCAGAGATCCAGCATGGCAGAAAACACCCTAGAAAGCCTGCTTGTGCTGAAGTCTTCACTCTGGGGACCTGATGAAGCTGCTGCCAAACTCAACACTGAGGCTCTTGCTGCACTGAAGAGTGCACACAGAGGGAGTCTGAAATCTTGAAAGACTGACAACAAACAGCTACTACTGCAGTGTATATAGTGTACATACTTTTTTCTGAATGTAGTTTGACATATTAGTCTATTTGTCAGTTTGTGAATAGTTTGGGGCCCTGTGGAGTGGAATCTTTTTTTGCCATGAAAGACTGAGAGAAAACTGCAGACACCAACAAGTAATGGCTTTTTGTTTTCTTTTACAACAATCTGTAATGTCTTATAAAGCTACTCAATTTAATATGAATATTACACACAAACACACATATGCTCGCACATATTTACTTATATTATAATTGGATTGTATTAGTGATGATGTTGATGAAATTGTAGACTACACTTTTCAGCTGCCCACACTACAGAGCCGAAACCCTGCGTGGGACAGACAGGAAAAATGTAGGACCACAGGCGGGGACTGAACCCGCGACCTTTCGGTTAGCGCCCGAAATTCTCTACCAGCTGAGCTACCATGGTCCGTGTTGTCTTCTCCTGTCTACACTGCCCTGTATCAGCGGCTGCTGTCTCGGTCTTACATACACGGATGACCCGAATCCCAATATGTAGTCTTGCTAGTCTTTCCCAGCTGTCGTAGGTTTTTCCCTAGTCACCCAGTCTATCCTGAGAGTAATGAAGGTACAGTTTAACATGCAGCTGCCTGTACTACACTTTGCACTAGCATGAGGTAAACAGGCCTGGCTACTTGAAAGCCCAGCAGCCGAGGGTTTCGGCTGATTGGGGGTGGTGTGTGTGTGTGTGTGTGTGTGTGTGTGTGTCATTGAGTGACTTTGCTGTATGTTGCTCATGTCTCTAAAGTAGACAGGAGGATCATTTTGGGATAGGAGGCAGTGCATATGTATTGATCATGGTCACTCATGTCACTCACGGCAGTCTCTAAAAACTTTTCATTTGCATGCTTCTATTTCAGCAATGATCATGTCAGTTTCCACCTCTACTTAATGCAGCATTTCCACCTGTCTGGGTTGCATGAGTGTTGTGTCCATTTCATGTGTTAACTGGCATTGCACTGCTTTTTTCAAATGTACTCAAACTCACAAGGTCAATCACTCCATGGTGTAGACAGGAATGCAGCACTGTTGGTCTGGTCATCATTTTACTTAGATTTGGGCCATGATGAGCACGTGCACAGAGAATCAGATTCGGTATTGAGATTGCCATGTTGTTTGCTTTTTAATTTTTCCACAGACTAACAGTGTTTTAGTATTTATAATTTGTTTAGCCATGTTGTTTGCTTTTTAATTTTCCCACAGACTAACAGTGTTTTAGTATTTATATTTTGTTTAGCCATGTTGTTTGCTTTTTAATTTTTCCACAGACTAACATTGTTTTAGTATTTGTATTTTGTTTAAATATAGGTTCTGTGGATAACGTGAAGAATATGATTTATGATGACTAATTCCTTATGTGCCACCGGAGACACCAACCACGAGTGCCCTACTCCTCATTCTTTATTTTACCTTTCCTGTGTTCCTGACACTTCCAGTCCAACAGTTACACAGCCCCAGAATGACATTCTTTTGGTTCCTCACTATGATGTGATTCCTATATCGCCAATGTCCCTTGTCCAGACACTGCGAATGCAACATTCTCTCATTCTCCCTCAATTGCTTCCTTAGTCATGGTGTTTCAGAGTTGAGTGGAGTCACCCTTCTAAACAGGTAAAATCTCTGTCCCATGCTCACATGTACTGTAGCTTTCCTTTTTCCCAAGAAATCACTGGGGGTGATCATACTGCACTGGCATCATACCATCTCTCTTTTTCATCCTTACATTTCTGAGGTAATCTTTTTATTGCACTTTTTTATTCAGTGGAAGTATGTTGTGACCTTGTATGGCCTTCAAGGCTGATGAGCTCTTGGGCTCCATCCACCTATCCTTTCGTGCTTTGTTGGTGACGAGGGAAATCGAGATGCGAAATTTTGCCCTATCGTCGCCCTCTATGGGTTTTCGTGTTAGAAGGCTCTACACAGCCTTTGCTGGCTGGTGGGCAGTGGGACTCGATTGCATTGATTTCATGTCACTGGTTAGGTGAACTGTATGAGACCTCACTGTTGTGAATTGTTTTACTACCTTGTTGATGATGGGTGTTTCTTAACGTTGTAGGCTTATATAGCCTACAAGGCTGATAGTCCCTTAAACTCCATCCATCCATCCATCCATCCATCATCCTTACATTCCTAGATTTCTGGTGTTGCAGAGTTAATCATGAATAAGCAAAGGGATGAAACTCTCGGTAACTTCAAAATCCATCCCGAGTGAAGGGGTCTAGTCCCTGGTTGGAGTTCTCACCCACTGTTGCATGCAGCTGGTGGTAGCAGCATTTGAAAGTGCATGGATCCTTGACTGGCGGCATTGGGCAAGGTGCGCGACTTGCATTGCTACTCCACCTCCAGGCGTATAACTGGTACCTGTGAGGGCGGAATGGCACTCTGTCATGGCATTGACCTTGAATGTGGCAATGAGTCAGCATGGGGTTGGAACACTCCTCAGGGAGGAGAGCTAGTGCTGGTACCTGACACTGTGCATCCCATCTGTCTGTGTTTGTCGTCAGGTGCCAGCGAAGGATTGTTTGTGACCCAGTGATCGGGGGTAAAACGTAAACTGTTTTGAACCCCAGATATGGGTATCAGTTGCTGTACAAAACCAATACCTTTGCCTCCAAACTTTCATGACAGATTCCCGTCTCTGCCTTGCTAACGTTGCTGCCTTCCGCTGCTCCAGAGTCCATAGGGGACAGCATTCTGGATGGACTGGGCAAGCTGGCGGAGCGCTGGAGCGAGACTCCAGAAGACAGACAGCGGGCAGTGCTGTCTGCAGTGGAGAACATGTCCAGAAAAGGAAGCTACCAGCCCCCTGTCATCCCCGTCCCTGACCCCCTCTCCAGCTCCATCCACCCCCCACCCCCTCCCAAACCTGGTGAGTGGTGTGTGTATGTGTGTGTGTGTGTGTGTGTGTGTGTGCGTGCATATGTGTGTATGTGTGTGTGCATGTGTGTGGATGCATGTGTGTGTGTGTGTGTGTGTGTGTGTGTATGCATGTGTGTGTGTGTATGCATGTGCATGTGTGTGTGTGTGTGTGTGTATGCATGAATGTGTATGTGTGTGTGTGTGTGTTTGTGTGTGTATGCATGTTTGTGTGTGTGTGTGTGTGTTTTCATGCGTGCCTGTACATTAGTAATATAGGGCTTGTTGTGGTGAAAGGAATGTCAGGAGTGGTATCTTGAGTTTGACTTTTTTTGCAAGTATTCTGAGCACTAAAGTCTTAGCAGCATGAATTCAAATATCTTGATGAGGAAATTTATTTAATATTGAGATTCCATAGAGTGCAAGAGAAAGATAATGAAAAGCAGTTTGAACTACATAGCCATGAACATCCACTATTCCAGAAATATTAATAATGCATTGTATGTAGTGTTAATTCCAAGATAGTATTTGTGATACCGTGTTAGCTAATGACAAAGCCAAGTGTGATGTGCACAAGCTAAACTAAGTGCTGTATACAAGGTATATGATAATTCAGATTATTTGGTGAAGAAAATGTTTGGAAAACCTGGAGTAACTTGCTGGATGCTTTTTGGAAATAACAGGCCAAATATGTTGAGTGCCTGACCATGCATTTTGAGATAATGCTGCCATGTCTTTAACAATAAAAATGCAGTATTTCAGTTGTCAGGATTCTGTTATTTGCTTGTTGTTTATGACATTTTGATTTATTTTATGGTAAACACCCCCACCCAGCCCCTGACAATACTGAATACCATTTCTCCCAGTTACACTTGGTTTTCCCATGCAGGGTCACAAAGTGTGTTGGGAATTTTGAGGCAAAATGCTACAATTTAAGTCTTCAATGTGACCCAGGTCATTTTAATAAAGCTAGCATAATAAAATTAAAGATGAAAGAATCTTGTATGACTTCCTATACTGGATCAACTACAGTTTTCCCATGAAAAATGATGTGTCACCGTTTCCTGTAGACTGCATTGGTTATTAACCCAATAAGCGATAGAAGCCAAAATTCGAGTGGAATTTTCATTTCAGCAATTGCCCTGGCCCCCTGAATGTGTCTCCATTCCATCAAGCACTTCTCCAATAGGAAACTTTTACAGCTCGTTACAGGATCTGTTAACTACATTTCCACCAGAGCAGACATGGAGGGGAAATAAAGCTGAAATTTCAGCCCAACTACACTTCTAGGGTTAATGAGTCATTTCAATTGTAAAGCCACTCACTCCTTGCCTACCTGTCCCCACAGTGCACATCCCTGGCAAAGCAGGCGGGGGCTGGGATGACCCTGACCCTTCACCCCAGGTAGCAGGTCGAGGTCACTCGGACAGCCACAGTACTGGCAGTGTGGGAGAGTGGACAGACAAGTAAGAGTTTTTGCTATGCCTGCATTTTGTGTGCACACGACTTCTGATGTGCTCTGAGCCAAATTCTTCTGTTGTATAATCATCATCATCATCATCATCATCATCATCATCATCATCATCATCAACATTATTGTCTTCTTCTTCTTCTTCGTCATCATCATCATAACAGAATCTTGTCTGTCCATCGGTCTGTTCAAAGACTGTTCAGCGCGCCTGCCTGCCTATCTTTCTATTTGTGTGTGTGTGTGTGTGTGTGTGTGTGTTACTGTGACTGTGCCTGTCCATCTCTCTCTCTCTCTCTCTGTTTATCTGTCTGTCTCCCCACCCACCCCACCCCACCCCTGGTGGGATGCCATGTCCAAGACCATTGCTTGACAGTTTGCACCCCACCCCCTGCAGCTTTGTGGCAGAAATAGACATTTGAGTGGCACTTTCAGCTTTCATTCACCAACATGTATTGTAATCCCTACTTCCATATATACCTGATCTAATCTGACTGTTTGCCCAATCTTTTTCCATGCTAAAGTGCGCGTGACATGTGATATTATGTTCTTTTGCTTATGTGCAGACTTTTTGATCCTGTTGCTTTTCTCACAAGGTAGCCTTTTTGATTGCATTGAAACTTTGACTCAGAAGGACTTGAATTACAGCAGTAACTGAATGGACTGTTTGCTGCAGTGAATAAATCCTTATGGCCACTTCTCCTCAAGAGGTACCCCCTGTGGGTTCGGGGTAAGAATTGACCCACCGCGTCTCCCTACGCGGTTCGTAAAAAGCGAATAACTAGGGACACCGTGACTTGAGATTAGCGTTTACACTAAACTGTTATAGTGATTTTCGTGCATAATGGCCTTATATACTATAGCCTACAAGGCTGATAGGCTGTAAAACATTGTCCATCCATCCATCCATCCTCAAGAGGTGAAGAAGTAGAGAGTGTGTGGTCAAAGGGGAGGTAACTCAAGCAGGCTACAAGCACCAGCTCCATGAGGGCGAAGTGCCTAATCATTTTCTTTCTTTTTCACATGCATCCCTCAAATCCTCATGTTGCATTGCGGCCTTAGGGAAGATTGCTTTGCACTTGAAAAGTTTTTATATAAAAAAAGAAAAGTTGAATTTCCCATTCCTCTCAGCCTGTTGGTATTTATTTCTACAGCATCTCTTTATGAAAGATGATATTGTGTGCCACTACAGGGGGGAGGTGGAGGGAGGGGAGGAGTGGGTGGTGGAGGAGGAACTGGTGCGGAAGCTGGTGGAGGAGAGTACAGGAGCACTGCTGCAGCCATCCCAGATGTCTTCCTTCAAGGCTGCCTGCTCCACCTGCAACTGTGACCACATCCTTCTCATCCTGGCTCGCCACCTGGCCTCGGAGAGTGAACCCATAGTCATGGTAGGTTGTCATGATTCAAATTTGATTCCTCTATCAATATAGTGATTTGTTGAGGGGCTTGAAGGATGTGAATTTATTTTAGCATGATCTTTCAGAAAAGAGCTGTTCAAGACTTCCATCAACTAAAAACCAGGGGAAGAGGTTTTCTCTGTTAGTTTTTTTTTCTCCCTCAAGTCCTAGAATTTTGAAGATGCTTGTATTTGCAAAAATAGTTTTTGATATCTCATTATTTAAATTAATGCAAAAATTGATTGTGTGGGGGCTAGTCTGGGTCAATTGTAGGTCAGTTTGACATTTTGTCAATACTTGTTTGGTTTTTAATGGTACACTGTCATGTGTACAGAGAAATTTGAGACAAATGTGTTTTCTTATCAGACCAAGAAAGGTAAATAAATGTACCTATATGACCACCACGTCTCTTGTGAAATGAAAGAGACTTGTTTTCTTTCTGCCTGCACAGAAAAGCATGCTGCTCATAGAGACCCTGATGCGGAGTGACCTGGTGACCTTCACCTTGCTGAAGTCTTCATGCCTACAGCCATTGATAGAGCTCTATGACAAGTGGACAGGGTCACCCAGACACAAGGCGGAAAAGGTGAGGCAGATCTCTCTCTCTCTCTCTTGCTCTGTGTCTGTCTGTCTGTCTGTCTGTCTGTCTGTCTGCCTGTCTGTCTGGCCGTCTGTCTGTATCAGTGACATGTAGGTCTTAGCTTGAAACTGGCATGTCTAGAGAAATTCCTTTTCAAAAACTCCACATCCAAGTCGTGCCCAGTAGTCCAAATTGCCTTCAGGGCCTTCAGTGGAATGGAGTGTCCTCGTACTTAGTCTTCTGCATTTTAAGGCAGTATTGTTAGGGAAGAGCTTGAAATGGAAGTTATTATACTAGAGCATTGTTTCTCTGTATGACATTTCTTTAATATGACTTTATTGACTACTACATGTAGTCGTTTCTTTTGTCATCAGATGAAGAATAAGTTTTTGTTTTACTGAGTAGTTTTCATGAGAATGATATTGCCAAGAGGGTAAGTAAATTTTTCTGTCAGAGCATACAAAATTGATAAATGTGAAATTTATTTTTAGAGTCTCCATGACTTGCTCTTATTTTGGGACAGTCTCGAATGAAAAGTTAGAGAGCAATTTCCAACTAAAGTAATATAGACTTCAGCATTCAATTTGTAGGGCAAAGATACATATTTGTGTGTTTTGTGCCATCTTGCAGATAATCCGCATCTGGGAGAGGTGGGGCGATGGTCTGGGCTCCTTCCTTCCTCTGCCGCAGCAAAGCTCAGAAGCCCTAGCACAGTGAAGCCATCATGATGGGCTTTGTGCCCTCACAAACACAACTCTGGTGAAGAGGCTGCAAGTGGACTCCCTGCTGCCCCATGGGTGCTGTGGTGGATGTGAGGCATCCATGTGCTGTGACTGATAGAAATTCTCCCATGAGGTGTATGCATGTGATGAGCTTTGTTTTCCAGAAGACAGCAAATTGTATCACTATGTTTCAACAGCTTTCAGAGACGAGTGTTCATGGCTGGCATTCGCATGGACTAGTTCAAGTCCAATCCAAGATTTGGGCTTGACAGCACTTACCGCCAGTGCTTCACTAAGAATGTCTGGATAGTTTCCGATAAGCTATCACTTTCCTCTGAGAAACAGCTTATGATCAAAACAGAAGGGATGTGATTTGTGTCACAAGAGCAGTCAACATGGAGAATATGTTCTAGGGGAAACCAGAGTGAACACTCGGTCGAGCAGACCCAGTGAATGAATAGATGGATAAAGAATGAATGAATGAACGGAGAAGTTGAATGAATGAATTGAGGGAAGAAACTATGTGTGGATAGATGATTAGTTTTATGAAAGTGACCATGAGAGTGTATTGTGCAATAACTATAAGATTGAATGAAAAGATGGATGGTTGGATGTGAGGTTAAGTCCAAAATAGGTTGCAAGTACTTTATATGCTTTATCAATGTAATGAAACATGTGAAATAATAAACAGTGAAATCAGCAACTGATTTCTTTGTGTGTGTGTGTTTGTGTGTATCTAATGTATTGCAGTGAAGTAATCTTTATCAGGGGGTGGGTGGTGGGTGTGGGTGGTTGGGTGTGTGTGTGTGTGTGATGGTAGTGTTACCATAGATGTGCACAGTTCCCCTAATGCATAAGCAGTGAATTATCTTTGTCCTCTTAAAATAGTGCCTCAGGTTGCATTTCAGTTTTGACTGGGAGGACTTGATTTACAGCAACCACTGAATCCACTTTGAGAGTGGAAACATCCATCTTGCCGAAGCTTCACCTGGGAGATGGTGCAGGAAGTGCATGGTCTAAGGGGAGGTAACTCGATCAGGCTGAAGAACTGGCTGCATGCAAAGAATTTTGTCTCACCATTTTCCCTTGATACTAATCGCATCCTTTTGGTTGTATAGTGTCCTCAGGGAGGAATTGAATGACCTGTGTAGGCTATGTAAGGACATTGATAAAAAAATCACAATAGTGTAAGAGCAAGTTTAGCGTCGATGTCTTTAGTTAAACATTCTCCCTCTTCCCATCACATGCGGAGAGGTGGTGGGTCTATTATTAACCACAACCCACTAGGGGTGCCTCGGGGAAGACAGTTTTGTATCAGAGTAATTATTCACAGATGAAAATTTTCAGGTTTTTCAGGTGTTTTGGGGTCAGTTATCCGGACTTTTTATAGGGTTCCGTGTTTTTTTTTCTCGAGAGGCCGTCTTGCGCATCTTTGCATGCTTTTGCGCTTATTTGTCGGCTTCTGCGCATGTTTTTTAGTTGCTTCTGCGCGCTTTCTTTAGTGACCGGAAGTCTCGCAGTCACAAACGCTGCGCAGTCGTACAACGAAAGCTCACAGCGTTGTGAAAAAATGGCGCATTGGGTGATTGGAAGAAACGAAGCTCCAAACACTAAAGAAACAAGAAGGGCAAAGCCCATACGACTCACATGGTTGACCTTGACCTTTATATGACCTTGACCTTCAGGTGACCGTCAAGGTCAAGGTCAAACAACCAAACCTACCAATGACATCATACACAAAGGTCAAGGTCATCCAAGGTCATGTGACACAAAGCTGTTAATTCAAGACATAGGAAGCACAATGGTGCTTATTGGCACTTTCTACCATGAGATATAGTCACTTTTAGTGGTTCACTACCCCATTTTGGTCACATTTCATAAGGGTCAAAGTGACCTTGACCTTGATGATATGTGAACAAATGTGTCTCATGATGAAAGTATAACATGTGCCCCACATAATTATTAAGTTTGAAACAGTTATCTTCCATAGTTCAGGGTCAAGGTCACTTCAAAATATGTATACAATCCAACTTTGAAGAACTCCTGTGACCTTGACCTTGAAGCAAGGTCAACCAAACTGGTATCAAAAGATAGGGTTTGCTTTGACCTATATACCACTTGTAGCTAAGGTCGCCATTCTCAATAACGTGGGAGAAAATTGGGAAAATGTGAAAAATGACTGTTTTTGAGACCACATTTATGGCTCCTGTGACCTTGACCTTGAAGCAAGGTCAAGTCACTATGTATGTTTTTTTAGGCCTTGTCATCATACACCATCATGCCACATTTGGTGTTGATAGACTTAATAGTCTCCGAGAAAAATCCAACGTTTAAGTTTTTTACGCCCGGACGGACGGACGGACGACACGGCTGAGTACATAGACTCACTTTTGCTTCGCATGTGAGTCAAAAAAAGACATCAGGAACAAATTCCGATGGGATTGGCTAGATCAAAAGGTAGAAAACGTTCGTGTTGGTGATGTGATAAGGAAGATCGACGAGGATGGCCATGTGCAGTGCATTTGTTGCACTTATGCAGCTTACGCAGTTTCCTCTTACTTCTACAACTTGGAGGTGTTGACTCAAGATGCAATAAAGCAGATCTTCAGAAAGGAAGTGCTCACTGTCTGCACACCTGGAACGGAAATAGGAATGTGGCAGATGCATGCCTTATCATCAATCTTCCGAAGGCCTCTTGTTTCTGTCTACCCGAAGATTGAAGGAGAGTGGCTTTCCAAGTATGGAAATGAAGGCCCCCAAAGGCAAGATCTACACAGAGTGATCAACCCAAGAGTGCGTGAGTCAAACCCTGCAGGAGCCAACCCAGCCATTATGTGGACCAAAATGGGGATCCGAAGAAAAAACTGGCGTCCCAACCATTTTGTTGCATGCCTTCCAAAGCGACCTGAAGCTAGATGTTCCCAGTCCACTAATCAGGCTCACAATGCAAGAGCTGAGAAGAGAAAAGCTGTTGACATTAGAGACTTCATCCCCCCCCAAAAAAAAAAAAAAAAAAGCCAAGTTAGAAGAGAGTCCATGGCTTCATGCAAAGTGCTGCAGGCTTTCCACTAAAATTGCCAGTTCCTGTACTTCTCCAGCAAGTCCATTAAAGGTGTCGGTGAAACAAGTAAGTGATAGTCCTGCCTCCTAGTCCTGTGCTTCGCCGCTTCAATATTGCATACCCGAAAAAAAATTCAGGCTTTTTTTGGTTACCCACTGTTCATCCCTGATTATTGCAAGGGAATACTGTTACGTTTTCCTTTTTCTTGGCTTGAAACGTCGAATTATGAAGTGATACAAGCTTTGAAAATTAATTGCTTCTCAGTGAATCTCAAAATTTGAATTCAGATACACACGTAGATTTGGGGAGTAGACCGAGAGAAAACAGAACAAACAGTACAGAGAAAACAGAGAGAGAGAGAGGATTCTTTCATGACCATGAGTGTATGTGTGTGTGTGTGTGTGTGTGCCTGCCTGTGTATGCAAGTGTTAATGTCTGCCTTCCAGCGGTGGTGTGCCATGTGTTGTGAACGCATGCAATCTTATTCTCATGAGTATTTTCTGCCAGGTTTTGACGAGAACACTGTAATAAAGATGAACAATTCTCAAGGGAACAACACAACGAATGTCTTTCAGAATCAACCATCTAAGTAGATATAAGCATTAATTAATAGTCTTAGCGTTTTTAAAGAAACCAAGAACGGGAATTGAACAAGTCTTTTAGAGCAATGGACATGTATTCGTCGCTAGGGTTCTATCCTGGGTTGGCCGTCTTTGCATCTATTCCAAGGCCAAAAATCGACCCAGGCGCTGCCCTCCCAGACCTCGTCCCGCCTCTGTGTCAGACAGGGTCAAAGGTGTGGAAGCTAATGAGGAAGCGTGCTTCACATGCAACGTGCAGGTGCAGTTTTGCATGCATCCCTGACGTCTTGAATCGCGATTCCGTGTTGGTTCTGGCAAGTCTGCATCAACAAGTCGTAAATCTGCGTCTTATCAGCGGCGGCTAAATGAGACGCAGTTGGCAGGAAGATGCAGGTGAGAGGGTGAAAGGAAGAACAGCAAGGTATTAAAAAAAAAACTTCCGTCTTGACCTAACCGAATTTCCCGTAGAGCATTCGCACCTTCCAAAACATGCTCTTCAAGGACGCGCTCCAGTAAAAAGGTGTTGATGGGAAAAACTGCATTGCAGATCTTGCCAGAGCGATTTTTCCGTGCAGATGTCAAAGGTTGAATCATGGAGGAGCAGTCACACCCTCTGTGCTCTACGTCTGGCGTTGCTTGGAGAGGCGGAAATGAGGAGAAAGAACGGAGAGGATGTCGACCAACAGTACACAAAAATCAGGCTGGAGCCAGTCACGCGTGCAAAGGCTGCAACATGAAGATTCAAAGGGGAAAAACTAGTCGACAGCGGAAGCCCACTGGGTTAGCGGCACGGCAGACAGAACTTTCCCATCAGGATGCGAGGTTGGGAAAGTGGGAAGCGATTAATCTCCGTCGGCATCGCCAGACCATGCCACGCGTGCAGCTGGCCCAAGTACAAGCCGTGCAGTCAGCCCTGTGCACACCTTAGTGGAGAGCAGTCTACACGGACGAAAAGCGCGGTTAGGAATTCGCATTTGGCATGAATATCGTCGACAAGAGAGGGTCACAGAAGTCCCGACTGCGAAATTCTTTCTGCACTGTTGTATCTCAAGTTAGCGTCCACGCTTGCTCATCAATACTGTCGTTATACAGTGTCAATTTTGTTAATAAAAAAAAACACAGTGATGTCACGAAAGTGCCTACATTTTGCAGCGGGGTCGCCAAAGTTCATAGTTATATGCCTGCTCTATGTCTTTCCAACGAGAATATGGGTTGAAAAGGGTTTGAAAACAATGAAAGAAAAGGAACTTAAACTATGAAACATTGTGTTCTTTTTATCACTGTCGGTAGAGTAAACGTTGTCGATTGACGACTGGCATAAAAGCAAATCGGGTTCAATGAGCATTTCATTATTCACAATGCAACTTCGGTAAATTAGATGTAGCAAAGACGACATAGCGGACAGATTACCGCGTGCTATGGTATACTGTCATTACTAGTGAATACGACTGCTAGTGCACTCCCCTCTTGCATGAGTACACGGTCAGCCCCTCAGCTTCTACTCGCTTGTTGAAACCATGTCTTTTGACAGGCGGAGATAGGCGACCATGCCTTGGGGTTGGACGATGTGCGAGGCGCAGTGCCGTGGTTCTATCCCTGGGACGGGAAGAATCTGGGTTTATTCTAATATCTTATGTGGAAGTATTTTTAAAGTATACTACATCAAGAGGGGGGCACATGTTCATAATTATGGTGAAAGTGGCCTGCAACATCTTCCCTGCACTTTTTGTTCTGCTGCAATCGCGCTTGTTGACGCCAGTCTGTGTGGGACTGCCGACTGTTTATAAAAACAAGTCGCCCGAGAGGCAGGAAACAGAGCAAAGCACGCCAGAACTGCCTGGGATAAGAGCTTGCTTCATGCCGGCTCGTGGTCAAAAGCTGCCGTGAGAACGTGTGAACATATGCCATTATGAAGCTTGTGAAGGAAAGGTAAAGCAGAACTAGTGTGTGTGTGTGTGTGTGTGTGTGTGTGTGTGTGTGTGTGTGTGTGTGTGTGTGTGTGTGAAACGAAAGAATAATAGGGGTATCTTCAGTTTATGACTTTCTGTAAATGGGAATTAATGACATATATCACGAGAGAGAGAGAGAGAGAGAGAGAGAGAGAGAGAGAGAGACACACATTCTTCATGACTGCATCTGAACAACAATTGTTACATTTTAATTCAGGTATTGATGTAAATCAGCACCACCGGCATGTACACGACTGTATTAATGTATGACAAATCATGAATATAATCATGAACAATTCATTTCATATCAAACTGATGTGAAATGTGCTTTCTGAAAATCAGTCCTCGTCCACATGATATCAAATTGTATACACAGATGGAGTCAATCTGTCTAAAAATTTATGCAAAAACAAACAGACAAAAAAAAACACTCATTCAATGAAAGTGTTTCAATTCATTAGAAGAAAAAAAGTTATACATCCTACTGGAATGCTGATCGGCGTAGAACTGATAGACACATGATCATTTTCTGTATAATGCTTACCCCATGAAATCTGAACCTCAAAACGGCGTTAGTTCACTGCAAAACTATCTAGTTCACGGCAGAACTATCAAAACTGAATTCAAAACTGATTATGACCGGATTCCAAAAGGAGCGGAAAAAGAAGCATTGAAACAAAAATCCATCAAAGGAAGGGATATCCCAATATGCCATGGTGCTAGCCTGTAGCGTGGAAAATAGTAACCCGTGGAAAACAGTAACGGAAGTCATCGCAGAGTTATCTGCGAGGGACGTGCTTTATGCAATTTACCGCTCCTCCACCTGTTCTTCGCATGGAATATATTCCGACAAACGACGCATTAGTTGCTTTACGAGGTTTTGGTGCATTTGTGTAGTTTAACACATGATGTATCGTTCAAAAAAGTTTTTCCCCCTGTAAAGCCGTCTCCCCTGCCGGAAATAATATGGGAGTCACCTCCCTGTAGTCTGTTTGTAGTCTGGTTTTATAAAACGCGACCGTTGACTGACTTGGCACGCCCGGGGAGTTATGCTAAGATCCGGCCGCGTAAATATATCTGCGTTTTGTGACAAACGTCTTGCTCGGCGGTACTGTACTCCATGCACCTTAACGGTGCGCGTGATTCGGGTGTAATCTTAAGCTAAACGACGTTCCGAATGTTTCCGACTTCGACCATTTCAGCAGCGCCAATAAACGTCGTTTAGCTTAAGATTACACCCGAATCACGCGCACCGTTAAGGTGCATGGAGTACAGTACCGCCGAGAAAGACGTTTGTCACAAAACGCAGATATATTTACGCGGCCGGATCTTAGCATAACTCCCCGGGCGTGCCAAGTCAGTCAGGCGGAGTGGCGGGTGCCGTCTCTTTTTAGAGTTGAATTTTCAGAAAATCCCGAGCAGATAACTCTGCGATGACTTCCGTTACTGTTTTCCACGGGTTACTATTTTCCACGCTACATAGCCCCAACTGCACGCACATTCTGGCGGAAATCAAGGGACCCAAGATGGCGGCCTTCAGTTGCACAGGAGGCCTCCGTCCACCGGAAGTGGCGTGCCATTGATCATGGCAGCCTGGTCGCTGAGCAGGAAGAGAGTAGCGTGCACGACGTCTTCTATCTCTGTAACCAGAAACGAACAGAATTCGTGTATTTGTAACGCAGGCAGCCAGGGCTACATCACTTCTGCAATAATCACAGGTAAAACATTTTTGTAACACAGACTGCCAGAGCTGCTGTACTTCTGTAACAGACACAGGCAAAATACACATCTTTATAACACGAATGCATGATGGGACGTTGAATGAATCGCCTCATTTCGAAGAGATTGCTGACGTACAAAAATAAATTTCTAGTTAAGTCTATTCCAAATCAATCTTGACCGCATGAATATGAGGCAGACGTCTGTAATAGGCTTACTTAAGAAAGTACAGAGTGTATGGAGTGAGAGAAAATTTTATATCTCTGCAAGAGCATGGCTAAGGGTTTCAGTAATGGTCACAGTGATTCTCTAATATACATCAGCATGGAAAATGTCTCTTTGTTATCCGTGTATCACGTTACAAAGCATGTACAAAGAACATCCAGTCGTTCATTTCTGCTCTCCTCGAGTCGCGACGAACAGCCTTTTGGTCATCTGGTGCTAGTATACCAGAGCTCACGATGGAAATAGTCACACTCGTACTCTATCCTGCAGCCAAAAAGAGCTTTACATATGGAGAAAAACCCACATCGCAATATTTCCAATGATAAGTTCAAAACCAAACTCTTCCTATCACAGGCTTGGTTCTCAGTTCGCAGTTGACTGCTTAAATCTCCATTCGTAGTTTCAGCCAGAGAAAACAAGGACTTTTCATGCAGCCTTTTACATGCACATACCACAGGTTTAGGTTTAATATATAAAACAAAAATGGCTTTCGCAAAGTACATGGCAGTGATAGTTTCCGTGGTTTAAGAAAAGCTGCACTCTCCAATGCAAATATTTCTTTCTGTCTGTTGCGAAATAATTTCTTAATTTCCCAGGTACCAGAACTTCATTTTCGTATCAACTGCAATAACATGAGTAACAAAGACAAATTACAGTGGCAAATCAGGACGAAAATATATGTTTTTACATAAATTCCACAATGACAGATCAATTAGTATACATAAATATTACTCTTCTCATCGCAATTTATTGAATTTCATGCATTCCTGCAGCGCGAAGTTATGTTGATTATGTAAACATATCAACTGCACATCCATACACTGAATCCACAATGCAAACTAATTTCTTGGTGCTAGGCAACAAGGAGTTTCATTAGAACAAGAGAAGTTCCTGAAGGATGAAACGAAAAGGAAAGCAGACAGGAAGAGGGAGAAGAAAACCCAACCACCCTGCAAAAACTGCAAAAACGCTGACACTGCGACGCATAAAGGAAGTCCATTAGCTCAGATGACGGCAACGGCCACAAGGCGAACTGCCAAGATGGGGGCCAGTGATGGGAGACGTGAGGATGAAAATGACACGTCTAAATGAAGCAAAAATCTGTGGCGGCCTAGGTCTGACAAAACCTATCTGCACCCTCATTCAAGCGGGGCTCGTGCTATGCGTTTTCCGACAGAGACGACCAGGAAATGAGGGACGCAGCGGGGAATTCTGTCTCTTCTGTGATTTTCCAAGGTCTGTGCCCATTGCTTCTTTGAGAGCTGACTGATGACATTTAGTAACATTGGGCTTCTCTCTCAATTCCTTTGGATGATCACCAACAAAAATGTTACTCTTTTGCGCAAGCAATTTTGTAAAATAAAGAAATATGTGCATCTACGCATACAGCATTTACACTAAAAGTAAAACTGAATATCGTGAAGAGCGCCTGCAGCTCACGAACGTCAAGGCTGACTCTATCTCACAAAAGGCCAGGACTCTATATATCACTGCTCGGTTGATAATTATGAATCATTAGAGGAGGCACTCATGTAAATCTTTCCTGATCTTCAGGTTTTACTTTAGGAGGACGACAAACACCTACAGTATGTCTTCCCTCTGGGTGGTCCATGTACCCTAAAACAGCAAGAATACTAACGCTATGTCGTCGTACCGATAGTCAATTTGTCATGCATCAAAATGGCACTCATTTATCACGACGTATATTCATTCAAAATTGTATACGTTCTTGTTCATGACTCCGAAATCTAATGAACACATATTATTGTGGGATCTGACATTAAAAATTTGTGATGAACTCTACAAAGAACTCTCACATTATGCCGATTTCGTCGTTTCAATGAACTTTATGATATTGTGATTTCTATGAAATACACTGGAAGAAGACGCTAACACTGTTCCTACCCTAGAATTGTTGCAGCTATCCTTTGTACACCAAAATTGATTGTCCAGTCTTTAACTTATCTGAACGACAATATGCTGTTGTGTAAAGCGCCGAAGAGCAGCAGAAGTGCTGAATTCAGGCGCTCTATAAATTACTGACATACATACATACATACATACATACATACATACATACATACATACATACATACATACATACATACATACATACATACATACATACATACATACATACATACATAAAGTAAACCATTCCCCGTTCTTACCACTCATTCCCGCCCCCCCCCCCCTCCCCCCCCCGCCCCCTCTCCAATAAAAATACGAAAAGACTTAAATGGATCATTGATACACAAATATCTAATGCCTAACTGTCTTTATTTTCACCACGTGAAGCTGGCCATTTACGTGGAAACTTCTGAGAGTGTAGAAAATACCGGAGCATGAATGTAAATAACAGCTAGTTTTTAATGCAAGCTACAATGGTAGCAACATAATTAATCCAGTTTTAAAAATCCTTTCAAACCATTGTCTCCTGTTATCATCCATATCTTAAACAAACTTTGGCCAAAGGTAAGCGACCATGTAAACTTCGAGGGAATCTTTTAAAGACCTCAGTAACTGTGTATTACTTATCCAATTAAGGATCTTTATTCTGATTTGTAGTTTTGTAAATAGTATCTGCAGAATGAACATTGCGCTTGCTTACTGCACGTCGCAGGAAAATGTCTGGGTTAGTGCCAGCGTGGGTGCACACGTGCGAGAATGCGTGCTTCTCAGTTACACTCACAGACGGAGTGAGAGAATAAATCGACTTGAGCTTTACAGCTCTTGACAAGATACCAGTAAATCAGTATGTTCCTTTGCATTCCCACGAAAAAGAACCCAATCTTCGCCGTCGAGGTATGCATGTATTTTTTACAGGGTATAAATGGTCGGCCCCGCTGCCTCAGCTACTTTCCGTCAAGTCGGCCACTCCTGCCTCTGGCGATAACGCTTTGACCCCGCCGTCCTGGTGCTGGAGCCTCACCGCTTGGCGCCCTTTTGAAGACTCGGGACTCATTCCTGGGGAATGATTCTCCTTTTCGTCACGGACCCCCAGGCCATCAGCAAAACATCGATTGCTACCTTATGTTGTGATTGGCTCGGCTCCCCTGATTGTGGCCGAGACAAAAACTGAAAGAGGCCGGGGGCAACGTCCATTGATTCCCGCGCCAGAAGTCCTTCGAGGGCTGGGAGGGTGCAGGGTTTTTGTGCATCAAGGCCTGTCCCCTTTCTCTCTGGCAGACGAGGCTTCCTCTCTCTAATGACCACTTTCCTGTCTACCTGACGGTCCAGTTTTCCTCTCTTCAGGGGCCTATGTCTTTCTTCACGATGTCCACATCTTTGCATACCCAGCATTCATCCTGTCCATAAAAGCAGAACTGACTTTGACAGAAAATGCATATATTTCCTGTCTGACAGAATGCTTCTTTAACAACCATTCTCAGGCATGTCTGTCTGAAAAAGTTCCAATCTCTACTATTTAGTCCACTTTCTTTCTGACAAAACAATCCTTCTCACACTGGGTCAGTCCCCATTCAGAGTGACTACCCTTCATGTTTCTGCTGGCCAGTCCTTTCTATACCCCAAGGTAAAACCCTCAACAAGCTTCATTTTGAAAATTCTTCCTTTTGCATCTTACCCCACCCGGATTTCGTCTTCCCCCGCCTGTCATCAGCCTTGTAGACATTGTACATGGTATGTTGTCAGGGCTCTTTCTAAACCCACGATGTTTCGCCACTTTGGAATCTTTAAAATTTGAAACATCAAAAGATTTTCCTCTCACAACCTTAAGCAGAATGTGCGAATATGCAACGTAGTCTTGTAAAGTACTCCTTCATTTTTCAGTCAATCAACTGCACTGCACTAAACGGATTGAATTCGTTTTTTGTTCTGCAAACTGGACCGAACCTGTAGAATCAGAAGGAAACCAGAATATAGAATATAATAATATAGTTCTTTAGAGATTTTTTCCGATAACCTAAACATATGTTGTGACGGAAGGGACACTAGATAATTTTGAAATTAACGAAACCCGGGAAATAAGTACAGCTTCTGAATTTACCTACTAAATGACAGCAAGAAAAAGCGCAGAGAGAGAGAGAGAGAGAGAGAGAGAGAGAGAGAGAGAGAGATTGATTGATTGTTTATTTATCAAGGATGAAATTTTAGGCATTTCTGCCTATCTTACAAATTGTCCTTGCTCATAAAGAAATGAAAGCATGGATAATTAAGACAAAAATACACAGTAGCCAATCTATGTACAACAATTGGTAAGGTATATGAAGAATATGATCAACAATGACAAAAGATTTTAGTAGATGCCTTTGACAACTGTCAGCTCAGTGAGTCTTGAAGTTCAAGCAAATACATGTCATATGTACAGGAGACAGCAGTGAGATCATCTGAATATATAATCACGTATGGATGCTTTAAAAGACTTCATGGAAGTATTGTTTCTTAGGTGCAATGGGAGTGTATTCCATATCATAACACCTGAATATGTAATACTGCCTTTGAAAATGTCTACTCTAGGTTGTGGTAGAATGAAAGTGTTGCGAGATAGTGAATGGCTTGTTTGGGGACGAATGAAGAGATCAGTAAGATACTTCGGTGCTCATGAATGAGCAATTTTGTGCATAAGAATGCATTTATTGAGGACGAGGTGTTTTTGGAAGGGTAGTAAGCCACGATTTCTGATCTTTTCATCCGTAGACAATGTTGAGTCGGAAATGATAAGCTTGGCAGCTTGTCTGTACAGTGATTCAATCTTGTTCAAGTGCACTGCCATGGAGCCATCCCATACAACAGATGCAAAATTAATATGAAAATTTATGTGTGCGTGAAAAAAACATTGCGCATGCAGCGGTGTTGACAAAATGCGTCAGTTTGGAGAGCAGGAAAATGTTCTTAGCAATAGTTTTGCATAAGGAATTGACATGTTGTTCCAAGTTCATCAACAATTATGCCTAGCACTCTGTGTTCAGAGATTTGCTCAATGATTTCATTTTCTAGCATAAGGTTGATGGTTAAGGGTTGTCGTTGACGTTATTGTCTTGTAGTTAGGATCATGAAGTAGGTTTTTGAGGGGGTTTATAACCATTTCTATTTGATGAACACCATTTTTGTAAATCATTAAGGGTAACGTTCAGGGCGCATTGGATGGAATTAATGCTTCTGTTTCTTACGCTGATAATGGTGTCATCTGCAAACATAGTGCATTTGATACTTTCATTTGATATACACAAAAGTATATCATTGATATACAAGCTGAAGAGCAATGGACCTAAAATTGAGCCTTGTGGAACCCCTGACTTTACGAATCGTCTCGAGGAATACGACCCATTGACATAGACACATTGGCTTCTATGTGTCAAGTATGATCGGAAGAAGGAGAGTGATGCTGTGGAGAGAACGAACCCAGCTGATGTGAGGAGAAACCGTCAGAATAGAGTCAGCTAAGGATATCATCCTAGTTCTGCAGCAGTCAGCTACAGCCTTCAAGTAAATAACGATGGTCCAAATTAAAAAAAAATTCACTATTTTTGTCATTTAGATAAATTCAATATAATTGTTGATAATTATATTGTCATATATTTTATCATTTCCCAAGAATAATTTTCAGTCTTTCGTTCAATTTACATGTGCATATTTCGTTAATCATCTTTTCATTATTGTCATGAAGCATTCCAAACACAACCGGGGCCGACACCAACTACCAGCGATCTGCTCTTCGCTCGTTCAGTCACACTGCGTGAGTGTGAGAGTGAACCCAGTTCTCTCCAGCCTTCAGTTTGCTGAGGAAGATCCTCGGATGAGGATCGAAAGCTACAAGTGAGTGGCTTTCTTTTTTGTTTGTGAGACAAGTTTAGATCTGTAGCCATTATAACAAAACAATAGCTTCTTACTGCGTGACTTACGACACCATTGCAAGCAAGTATCAGTCAACCATAAACTGCCATTAAGTCCACGAAAAAAGAGCAAACCGACGAAAAGGTCATGCTTTGATAACAACACTTCATTTCATCCACATCCCCCCACCCCAAACGAGTAAACCACATAAAAACGATAGTTTGTGAAAACCAGTTTGCCTAATCTCTACCTCAGGACCTTTTCTACTTTTCTACATAAAATGTAACCCGCGCACTTGAGACGAGTCGTCTTCTGAAATTCTTAGTCAAAAGTATAGTATCAGAGAGCACACAATACGCTTCCTAGGTTATGTGGCCAAGTGGTTAGAGCGTTTGACTAGCAGTCGCTTGCGGCTGACGGGTGCGGTGTTCGAAGCTGCACAGATCCTAGAGTTGCATCCTGGGGCAAGGTGCTCAACCCACATTGCCTCTCCTACCGAGGAGTAAATCCGGTCAATGGGCTCTGCACAGTGGCGACAGGGGTAAAATTCCCAGAAAGAATTTCCTTAAAAAAGGACACAGTAAAGATTATCATTATTACATAACCCAAATATTTTCCATTGTTCCC
>JAWQFJ010002430.1:47500-62500 GCA_034096865.1 Theodoxus fluviatilis
TAGATATCAAGCAGATTCCAAGGACGTGTCTATGATCGGAAGCGAGAGATGATCATGTAGGTTATGCAAAAAAAGTGATGGAGGTCAGGCTGTCCATCAATTCTGTCTTTCACCGTGTGTTTCCTCTTGTGTGACGTTCCTGAACTGGCCATGCCTTACGGTTGCGTGAGTTGATGTAATCAACAAATGCTTCATCACAAGAATGGAGACGGCTGGAATATCTGGGTATGCAGGATCTAAGTCGGAGTTTCCCCAAATTCTGAACACAATTACAGGATAAGAGCAATTGGGACTTTATGTATAGAAAAGATATCATAAATCTCTGTCCGTCTTCTCACAATGGCTCCTTCTCTCTCCCATGTCACACTGATAACACGTGCGTTTTATGGGCTGTCGACTGGAATATCTTAGTGTGCAGGGCCTAAGTCAGAATTTTCCTAATTCAGAACACAATTACAGCGTCATCGCTTTTGAGACTCCTGTATGGAAACAATCTCACAAAAGTCAGTCTTGTCACACTGGCTTCTTTTCCCTCCCATGCCTCACTGAAAATAGCATGGGTGTAATGGGCTCTATGGACTGTCTTCGACACATTTCGCATGATCTCAGCTTCAACATTTCCTCATTTGTCTCTTCTCGAGAACAAAGCCGACGTGTTGAAACTTCGTTTACGCTGTCCCCAAGCCCGGCAAACGCAGACTAGCCTCACTGCCCCGAGTCCTGAAGCTTGTTCAGGAGTACGAAGCGCTGCGTGAGCGCTTCATGTTGGCAATTGAGCGCTCTTTGCCTCTCCTGAACACCTACAGATTTAGTGCAGCGCTTCACTTGTTAAAGGGGAGGTAAATCTTCTGCGCCCCATGTTGTGTTGCTAGACGCTAAGAAAGTGTTTTCTTTGCCACAGACATCATTATGCACGTTTAAATGTATTCTGCATGAATAAAGTCCACTACTGTGTCATCCTTACTTGCCATTACTGGCGCATACAGAGCGCTTGGGGCAAATAAAGCCCGTTCCAGTCCCAAAATGATGTTTCTGAGGATTATTTTACGCATCGACGCCCAGTGCGGGATCGATGACGCCATTTTGAAAATCGTCTGAATCACCTCGGATCGGTGATGCACAGCGCTGCTCAGCGCTGAGTGAATTACGTCCCAAGATTGCTGTTCAGGAGTGAAACACGTGCAGCGCTGTGCAGCGCTTCGCAGCGCTGCGCCTCCTGAACAAGCCTCTGGTTTTCCCAACAGCGAGAGCTGCATGTGCACCAAATCGAGCCAGGTCGATCCCACAGCCATCAAACTTGCAGCATTCACATTTTCCCCTCCACTTGACAAACATCGATACATTAAGGAAGCGCAAATGCCACCGCCAAGGCAAAATTACTCGAACATTTCAGGGGAAATTACTTCACACTATATGCGCCTGTGACTGAGTTTAACAGCAAAGGTTGCGAGTTGCCACGGTAACCGACACAAGGCGGATGTTGATTGCAACGCCTGGAGATGCAGACGAAGAGCTCTGCATATTTACATTTTAACTCTCGAAAACGGTTTTTCTGGTGTCGCTGCAACACTCGACTGACCGGGAAATGTTATCGTTGCCTCCCAAGTTTGAACATACATATATCACAAAGTAAACTGACAGCACTGAATTCCTGTTTTGCCTTACTACCTTCATTTCGGTGAAAACACAACAAAACACTTAGGCACGAACAGTTGAAGTGATAGATTTCCACCGTCCCTAACTTTCGGACACTGTAACTGTGCGTGCATGCTTATGTGCGTGCAAATCTGTGCGTGCACTGTTGTCAACGCGGATGCGTAGGGTTGTATAGATGCATGTATATGTGTCTGCGTGCAAATATGTTTGTTGGCAATGTGTATCTGTGTGAGTTTGGCACATTTATGAATGTCCTTGTGGGAAATCTACGAAGAGGAAGACATAAGAAATAGGCTACTCCAAGCGAAGTCCTCGTCTGATATTGAATAAATATGGCTTCATGGTGTGTCTTTAATGCGTGCGTAGTGCAAATAGACAATTCTAATATATGCATGCCAAAGTGCGCTTCATAAAGTTGTAAGCACATAATTATATGTTTGCTGCATCAAAACAACACTAGTTTCTTCTCGAAAGGAGATAATGCAGCTCAAACTAATTTAGAAATGTCTACTTTACAAGGAATGTTCGAAATCATTAAGAATGTGCAACATATGCATTGCTTGTGGAGATAATACCTATCCTTTTTTATTCGATTAGCTATTGTATGTTGAGGTTTTCCATTTGAGCTAATGCAGGGTGATTTCATTCTGCATGTATGCCCACCAAGCACAGTATGCATATGGAGGAAAGTTCAGTTGTGTGTCTTCCTCAAAAGAAAGAAACTTTCATCGTGTTTCGATTGTGCAGAAGGTAAGATTCGACTCGCATCGATCAGCCAGCTCGAACATGATCCCCAAACAGAACGTGACTCAGTAATGATGTCATTATGAGATATGATGGGACACAAAACTGCATTTGTAAAGTACACGATTAGTAATAAGAAAAAATCATGCCATATATGGGAAAGTAGCCTAATCTTGCGGGGGAAGTGAATCGTGAGCAGGGAAATGACGGAAAGACAGATCCTGGTGGCAAAGAAACGGCCAACTCAGCATACTAGGCAGCACCATGGATAAACAATCAGCACTGAGGCGGTCATCCTACTTTCTCCCGCCCCCGTTTCCCTGCACTTTCCCATCCATCCCCTCGTCTTCTTCCCCGGCCACGCGTCCACCTTGACCCCGAACCTTTCCCTCCCCTCATGCACATCTTCTTCCCCTCTCTTCTTCCCCTCAAGTCGGAAACTTAGTGGCTCTGCACGCAACAGTATCGACCCTCTTCAATTAGGAAATGAGATATAAATTCGAAGCTGCTTTAACGAAAAGGGAGCCAGGGCCAAAAGGACGACCCAGGCCCAGCTGCCATGTCCCCAATCGATAGAGAGAAGGCACTTAGGGTCGACCCTGAGGTCAGACCTGTTGACAATGCGGCAGTCCCTCCAGAACCCCACACGCAGGGAACGGGCCCAGTCGCATTCTCGGTGTAGACAAAATAACTGCTTTTCCAGAATTCCATTCGTCCTCTACAGCAACGATCAGGGCCTCATCTTACTTCCGTTACGTAGGCAAAAGATCATGGAGCACCTCATACACAGAATCAGCAAGTGCATTGACTGCTCAGTGATAGCTCACTTTTCATTTTGACGGCTACAACTGATCCATCCACCAAGACTAAACAGAATTATGCAGTCGCACTAACAATATGGGTGTCCTTAAGGGGGCAGGGTCACCTAGACGGAACTTACCAAATTGTGTCGTCGGTCATTTGCTCAGATTTCATCCAAATTCAACCAAATTTGGTCAGAATGTAGGTAATTGAATGTAGATTCAGGAAATGTAAGTTAAAATAGCTGAGTTGTATTGAGACTCAGTCTAAGCTATGATATCTGAGAAATCTTTATTTTTAAACGGTACCTACCATTAGGACACAAAATTTTCACACACAGATCATTAACACTCTTGGCACTCTACACATCTTTGTATCTATGTCATATGTGTGGCCTAAGCCTCTAGCTTTGGAATGCAAGCAATACAACTATTTTTTTCCTTTTTATCATAACAGTCCCAATTTTTTATATAAAAATGTGACCCATTTGTGTCCAACACAACAATTATCATGCACTCATAGTTGCAAAGATAGATGTTTACGCCATAGCCCTTGCAATGTAGAGCATGCACACAAAATTTGAAGAAGATATCTTTATAAACATGAAAAGTACAGTGTCCTAAGTGTCGAAATATAGTCGATTTTCGGAGAAAATCGCACCCAAAACCAAAGGTAAACAAATGGCTGCCGAGCAACCTAGTTATCCCCTAGAAAAATCTAGATTGTGAAAAAATGACTGAACTTATGCAAACAAACATCAACTGTGTGTGAAAATACTATCATTTTTCTATATAAAACACACATGTATGGGTGTGTGAAAATCAATATTTTGACAATGTTCTAGGAGAACATCGCATCCAAAATCAAAGGTAAAAAAATGGCTGCCGAGCAACCTAGTTATCCCCTAGAAAAACCTAGATTGTGAAAAAATGACTGAACTTATGCAAAAACATCAACTGTGTGTGAAAATACTATCATTTTTCTATACAAAAACACCACACATGTATGAGTGTGTGAAAATCAATATTTTGACAATGTTCTAGGTGACCCTGCCCCCTTAAATGTATTCGAGATTTCTTCAAGTCTTCCACCTATTACGACAACTATGGCCTCGCCAAGAACTTTCCTTGAAGACAAATGACTGGGTTGGAAAACCGCTGTAACCTCGGCAAGAGTCCACCAAAACGTTCGCTGGTTATCCGCTGACGCCAACCAGAGAGCATAGAAGCCTTCATTGACAGATATCAGGTGTGGCCGCTGTGTTCATGCTGTCTCTTCATCTTCCTGTCCAATCCATCGTCTGCCCTCCATGCGATTGGACAACTACAGAAGCAGCAAGATGTGGTCAGCCGTTCTCCATCTGTGAATACACGTGCACCGCATGATGCACGTGCCAACAGACGAGAAGAGCGGAGGATTGCCGGCTCTTTCTGGTAGGCTCGTGTTTCGCTCGCATTTCTGAAGTCCAGGTCTGTTTGTAGATGTTGGCGGCCTCCTCAAAGTACCTGCAGCAGGCTGATTTATTCAGAGAGACTCACCAGAATACAAATGGTGCAAATAATGTCATGCTGGCAGCTGGCTCCAGATTTGCAGAATGAATGGAGTGAAGGGGAGGGGGAGACGGAGGAGGGGAGGAAGGAGGGAGGAGGGGGGGGGGGGGGGATGAAAGGGGCGGAGGAGAGAGGAAGAAGGATAATGAGGTGGACGAGGCGGCTCTATATTGCACAGCATAGTGGATGCACGCGTTGAGGCTAAAATATATTCACCCACTCTCGTTTCATTTCGCTGCAAAATGCAGTCTGTAAGCTTGCAGTCTCAGAAAGTTCTGGACGTATACTACCATATGACCATCCAACCAAACGCGCACAGCGCAACAGCAAGAAAAGAAAAGACTTTTCCGCAAATCAAGTGTTTATCATACGCATCATTAGCTTCGGCTAAAAGCGCGAGACGATGCGGGGTCGCGGACCAGTGGCGAGGGCGCTCGGGCGCTGCGCGGTTGGCGGGCGCGATGTTTGAAGTGGAGCAGAGCCTAGAGTAGCATCCCTGGGCATGGCGCTTCATTTACACCGCCTGTCCTACGGAGAAGCATTCTGTGAACCCGAGTCAGTAGTGACTCTGGCGCAGTTCGCAATGAATGCGTAATAGACTTGGCCCTTCGCATTACAGCATTGTGCCAAACATAGCTCGTTCTGGATACTATTTTTGTCCACTTTTTACAGAAATCATTCAGAAGTCAAAAGCTGTTTCCTTTTCAACCCAAACATTTTATTTTATCGAATGAACGCTTGTTTATTGCCTCAACAAGCGTAATTTATGAGTTGTGCGAAAAAGTCTTAGAACTACTTTAAAGGCGTATGTCAGGGAGCAGAGTGCTATCCCACAAACCTCTTGTGTGACCTCCTTCTGAATATTATGAACGGATTAGTTCCATCACGTGATATGAACTGTGCTAGACTTTTTCGCCGGCAGGCCAAGTCTCTAGTGGAGCAGAATGACGGAAAAATACATTAATGTCGGCTACTGAGCGCTGCACAGTGGCGACCGGAGTGAAATACTCCAACATAAATTTCGTTAAAAAGGACGAAATAAATATCTATTTTTAATCAGCAAACAGCTCCACGCGACGCATACAACACATAGACGCGCACAACGTGCATAGCCACAAACCTCATTCCGAAAAATAGACTATGATTCAGTTAAAAAAATTATACATCCTAAGCCATTCTGGCAACAAACACTATATACAGTCATTGACGTTTGGTGTTCGGCAAACACAAACATTGTTGGATCGTAAACAAGACGTTATCATGTTCAGTACTATCTCGTAATGAGGATATGATGCATCTTTTCTGCTGGATGTAAATACGCAAACAATGCAATAACGAAGGAAGCAGACCAGAACGGAGACGTCAACCAAGGTTCCTGACACCGGCTCTGTAATGTTTACTTATCCATGTGAAATCATCATGGACGACATCCTCATCTGTGGAATCAACATCGAAGATCATGACAACCAGCTGCAGCAAGTGCTCCAACGAGCTCGAGAAATCAACTTGAAGCTAAACAAGGCGAAGTGTCACTTCCGTGTTGATCGTGTTTCCTACATGGGACACATCATCTCTGCCCAAGGCCTGCACCCTGATCCAGAGAAAGTCAGAGGAGTGCAGGAGCTGCCGACTCCAAACAACAAGGAAGATTTACAACGCTTCCTAGGTATGATCAACTACCGGTAACGCTTCTTCCCCAACTTCAGTGCCCAAACAGGCCCTCTCAGAGATCTCCTCCGCAACGACATGAAGTTACCTTCTCACAACTGAAGGAAAGCATCAGCAAACACCCCCCCCCCCCCCTCCCCCGTTCTGCGTTTCTTCGATGTCACCACAAGCACATCACCATTACTTGTGATGCATCCAAGGCAGGACTAGGAGCAGCTTGTCTCCAAGATGGCGTGCCCATTGCCTATGCATCAAGAGCCATGACCCCCACTGAAGAACGGCACAGCCAGATCGAGAAAGAGCTCCTGGCAGCCACCTTTGCATGCAGCAAGTTCGACGGTTTCATCTATGTAAAACCCGTCACCCTTGAAACCGACCACCAACCCCTGGTCACCATCGTGAAGAAGCCACTTCATGCAGCCCCAACAAGACTTCAACGCATGCTCCTGAGACTTCAGCGGTACAACCTAAACTTCATTTACAAGAAAGGATCGGAACTTCACATCGCGGACGCCCTTTCCAGAGTCTACCTACCAGAAACCAACAGTGAGCCTGAAGAAGACTACGAAGTCATGTCTGTTCTGCCCCTCGCTTCACATTTCACACGAGCTCCTCTAACCCTCAATCATCACCAACGTCACGGAGAAGCTATCAGCACAGCGATCCAAGCAGAAGATGCAATATGACAAGCGCTCAAAGACCCTCAAGCCCCTCACACCTGGTCAGACTGTCAGGATTTAAACCCCTCACGGCTTTGACCGGATTGGCCGCATTCTCAAATCAGCAGACAGACCTCGGAGTTACATCGTTGTGTCAGAAGGTCAGCAGATAGAGCGAAATCGAAGACACCTGCGACCTACTCCTGAGCAGCACAACCATGATGGTGATGAAGTACCACCACCACCACCACCCATCCAGCCAAGGAACACCACAACTGCCCAACCACCACCAACTCCAACCTCCACCGATATCAGTGCACCAAGAGAGATGCCTCACAGCTCACGAACTTCCCATGCATCCCCTCCCAGAAGAAGTGCAAGAGGGCACAAGCCGAATTCCAAATTCAGAGAAGAGTGGACAGTATAAAAGACATGTGATCAGTGACCCACTCAAGAATGACCAGACTGTGTACAAATTATGCATGCCCTATAGCCCTTCCACTAACTAAACTGAGACCACCTCCCGAGAACTCTGAACCAAAGTGGACAACTACCTCAAGAACTAGTTCATGTATATCACCATAACTGTAATATGTCAATGCATGCTACTTGTAAGAAAGACCAGTCAAAATATCCTGCTAGTCAGCAGTCTCATTAATGTGCTTAATCTAAGGTCTATCCCACACTCTCCCAATAGTATGTACATCTTATACTTTAAAAATAGAGAGATGTAGACAATGAGCTTGCAGATAATAAACAAGAGTGCTCTCCCCTTGGTGAACGCCAGTCGCCAACAGCGCTCGACAAGCTTAACACTGTCTCAGAAGCTGATATACAACGCAGCGTTGACATGTTCTCCAGCGCATGCACAAACTTTGGTCTTACGATCAGCACAAAGAAGACTGAAGTCCTCCATCAGCCTGCACCCGGAAAGCCTTATGTTGAGCCCAACATCACTGTCAACGGCCAGAGACTCAACGCAGTGAACCGCTTCACGTACCTAGGCAGCACACTATCTCAGAATGTCACCATCGACGACGAAGTGAACGTCAGAATTGCCAGAGCAAGCTCTTCCTTCGGCAGACTATACCCAAATGTGTGGGGCAGGAGAGGCATCACAAGCCAGACCAAGCTGAATGCATGCAGGGCAGTGGTGCTACCTACGCTGCTCTATGCATGCGAGACACGGACAGTGTATCAACGTCATGCCAAGAAGCTGAATCATTTCCACACAACACACCTCAGAAAAATCCTCGGCATAAAGTGGCATGACAAAGTCCCAGATACAGAAGTACTGGCCAGAGAAGGACTCCCCAGCATCTTCACCATCCTGATGCAGTCCCAGCTTCGCTGGGCAGGGCACGTAGTACGCATGCCAGATGAGAGACTGCCCAAACGACTCCTCTACGGCGAGCTGCAGCATGGCCAGCGGTCCCACGGTGGGCAGAAGAAACGGTTCAAAGATACTCTGAAAGCCTCACTGAAAGCGTTTGCCATCAACCCAGACACGTGGGAACACTCCGCAGTGAATAGAGCCACCTGGCGCTCCGCCATCTACAAAGGCGCTAAAACATGTGAAGCCAACAGGACCATTGCCGCAGAAAAGAAGCGACAAGCCCGAAAGGCCCGTTCTATCAACCCTCCTGGAGATGTCTCACTCGTCCCGTGTCCATTTTGTCCCAGAACCTTCCGTGCCAGGATCGGCATCATCAGCCATCTGCGCACGCACAGACAGAGCCAGTCCCAGAAACCCCCAGATGACTACAATGGTCCTCGTCGACTCAACAGACGGACGACAATGTTAACTGCAGTAGGCACCGTTGTGCACGCTTTAACGTTTACTGCAGTAGGCACCGTTGTGCACGCTGTAACGTCTACTGCAGTAGGCACTGTTGTGCACGTTGTACTGTTTACTGCAGTAGGCACTGTTGTGCACGCTGTACTGTTTACTGCAGTAGGCACCGTTGTGCACGCTGTATTGGTTACTGCAGTAGGCACCGTTGTGCACGCTGTACTGTTTACTGCAGTAGGCACCGTTGTGCACGCTGTAATGTTTACTGCAGTAGACACCGTTGTGCACGTTGTAACGTTTACTGCAGTAGGCACCGTTGTGCACGTTGTATTGGTTACTGCAGTAGGCACCGTTGTGCACGTTGTATTGGTTACTGCAGTAGGCACCGTTGTGCACGCTGTAATGTTTACTGCAGTAGACACCGTTGTGCACGCTGTAATGTTTACTGCAGTAGGCACCGTTGTGCACGCTGTAATGGTTACTGCAGTAGGCACCGTTGTGCACGCTGCACTATTTACTGCAGTAGGAAGTATATTTAAGTTAATGCGAATGTGAATGGATGTTGAATAGAACAGGATATAAAGCTATCACTCATATCTTACTCAAGTCCATTCGATCAAAACGGCACTCCTTAGAGATGTTAATTAACCGTCAAACTAATTCCCAAAGAATAATTAAAGACGCTGTCTTATCACATGCGTCACAAAAGGAATCATCGGCAAAACCAACTTAAAGCGACTGATTTCACGTCCACTCGATGGAGTCTTACATCAGTGCCAGAGAGGTTAGTATCACATCTGCAAAACACAATTCCTAAAATCTCTGCTCATTTTCCCGCAAGGTGACGAGTGCATTGGTGTAGCCACTATTTACCACGTCTGCAATTTCGCTGGGCAATGAAAACACCAATGGAAGCTATTCGTGCTGCCACGAGCTGTTGTAAACGATGCTTTTCAGATTGCTATCTCCCCTCGAAACCACAGCCACAGGGAGCGGAGAGCATGGGAGATGGGTGCAGCGGCACGGGGGTGCGGGAAACGGAGGCGAGTGGCTGCCGACTACAATAACGGACCGAGGGCCTGGGGCTGGCGACCCGTCATAAACACGTCCCTCCGTGCCCGCTCTCCTCTTTCCACCCTTGGCAGCCCCTCCATCCCATACCCCTGTAGATCGCGTCCAGCCATGGCATCAAAATGCAAATGCAGAGGCTGCCACGACAATCGCCTCTTCTCAAGCGGCGCCGTCTCGCCATTTCTGCATGAAGACCCTTCACGAGAACCCGTGTTGCCATCGATTCCGGCTGGGTCGCTTGCCTAAAGTGATTCGGGAGTAGCCACCCACATGGCTGTCGCTGCAGGAAGGCCGACCGCCGGGGCTCTGTTCTTCTTCGCGTGGAAAACTTGCCACTGTGGACCAGTGGTGCAGCAGCGGAAAGCGCAAAGCATAAAGAGGAAACTTTTTCACTCCGATCCTTCCCTGATTTCAAGAGAGATTGCGAGGCGGTGTAGAATGCACATCTTACAATAAAACAATTGACAAAAAATCCTGTATTGAAAGTTTTCATATTGATTTGTAAGTATGACAGAAGACACCATCTGCAGAACATTATCATAACTACTTTTATTCGTACATGTTAGTGTGATCGTAAAAACAATATTCGAGAGTGTGCGTGCGTCCATGCCGGCGTGTGTGTGTGTGTGTGTGTGTGTGTGTGTGTGTGTGTGTGTGTACGTATGTGTGTTTGTGTATGAATGAGTGTATGAGAGAGAGAGAGAGAGAGAGAGAGAGAGAGAGAGAGAGAGAGCGAGAGAGAGAGAGAACTTTTATTTCGAAAATCAAGTTCAAATGGTACAGCTTAAATTCGTCTACGAGCTGAATATTTATGGTTTCTTTGCAGTCAATTCATATTAATAAACATTTCAACATCAACAGCATTCAGCTAACTCCGAATGTAAGAACAGGCAACCATTTCCTGGACACACTGTTTCCACAAAGGGCTCGGGCACAGGAGGTCAGAGAAGGGAGGGATGGTAGAGGTAGGTAGGCAATCAGGCCACAGACAGCAATCACAGACAGCCCTCGGCATCAACGTTCAAAGCACTCCCAGTCCGAGTTCAGACATAGCCCTGGGATCCCATTCCAGGGCAGGTGCAGAGGCTGTCTGTCTTGCAGGGAACTGGGAATAAAATTAGAGACCTGGACATCCCTAGGCCTTGCTGTTCTTCGTCAAGTCACTTCCCACCCACGTTCCTACCTAAACCCAGTCCCATCCACCTTTCCTCGGTCTCCATCCATCACACTGTACCTCGCCCACTGATTTAGTCTGCCCTTACGTCTCTCCCCCTTCTTCCCATTCCTTCCCTGACAATGTTGTGACTCTCCACTGCTCTGTTCTCATGTTTCGCTGTTCTCTGTTCTCCTCATCCACGCACTACGGCATCCATGAGCACTTCTCCTTCAGTCTCCCACTCACATCAGCCCTTGTATTCACGATCTAACATATTGCCAAATGGGTAGTCAAAAAAGATGAGCGAACCACAGACGGGGTAAGACACAAGTGCTAGTGTCGGGGTTGGAAATTGGTCTGAGGCAGAAGGATTGAGGAAGGAGGTGGGCGGATGGAGAATGGGGGGTTGGGGAGATGGTGGGATGGGGTGAGGGGGAAGACAGCAAAATGAGATGTGCATGTGGAAGGTAGTGATTGCTTGGGGAGGACTGGTAGAAGTGGACTAGCGCTGAAAAGAATTCATGGTTACAAACAATCCAGGAAATGATTGAACAGCATGAAGGAGAGTCAACAGAATCAAGACCAAAGAAGCAGATGCGAGACGTAGCAAGGAGCACTCCTGATGGTGAAGGCTGTTGTTGGTAGACACTACATTTCCACTAAGCTCCTGGAGTCACGGGGATTCACTCTGACGACACACGTTCAGGCCATTGGCGGGGATGTCCAGAGTACAAGTATTATAGATAAAGTGCTGATCATCGGGGAGTGATGGGACGGTCCCCCTTCAGTATCTACCATTTTCTGCTTGGCTGCTAGCTTCCAACCCCCACCCGCACCCTCCATCCCCAAGATTCCTCTCCATTCCGCGCCACCTCATCCTATGGTTTGCATCCCATTTCCTTCCTTCTAATTTTGCCTCTGGCGCTGTTCCCGACATCAAGACCAAAGATCAGACAGAGCGAAAGAGGTCGGTAAACTGATCAGCGCGATCATTAATTAACTCCGCACGAAGAACCCGCCCCCTACACAAGTCAGCAAAGCTTCGGGTGGTCTAAGTAAAAGTGCAGAGTGTCCTCTACCGTGGTGCTTCCAAAGCAAGGGTATTTAGGAACTCATCATGCCTATGTGATGTGACATTCTTATTCGGGGCTTAGAGGGAAAGTCAAAGTTAGAACTACTCCAACATAGCAATCAAAGCAGGGGTATTTAGGAAACCCATCATGCCTATGCGGCATTCTTATTCTGGGCTTAAAGGGAAAATCAAAGTTTGGACCACTCCAATGGTAAAATGAAAGTTTGGACCACTCCAATGGTAAAATGAAAGTTTGGACCACTCCAATGGTAAAATGAAAGTTTGGACCACTTCAATGGTGCATTCCAAAGCAGGGGTATTGAGGAAATTCATCATGCCTATGTGACATTCTTATTCTGGGCTTTGGGGGAAGTCGAAGTGTGGACCACTCTAAAGACAACGGGCGGTGAACGCATACACTGATACAGTCGCAGGGAACGACATAGGCTGTCTTCGACAACGCTGAGGCCTCGCATTGTGTGAAGAACAAAACTGCGACGGAAAGACTGCAGAGCAGAGAGAGTTTTCATATTGACATACCAAAACTTTTTTATTTAAAATGTTTGTTTAATTAGTGTTTCTAAAGAGGCATCGTGTCTGTAAAGGTTCGCATCAATAAAATCGCTTGCCAGCAGTAAATTCATTACAACACATTCTCGACAATTAAAAACTTTCCGTTGATGTTAGAGGAAGGAGAGAGGTAGAGATAGATTACGAAGTCTGGTTTTCACAGCTTTCTGTAGCCTAAAGTGGATGATGTGGCCAAAAAGGTACAGAACACGAATACACGAAGAAATGAAAAACCGAAATATTCATTTTTTTATAGATACAAAAAAGTAAAAGTTTGGCCTTCATCGATAAACTCCACGTTAGGTGTACTACAAATAGCACCACAAAAACGCAAAGATGCCTGCACGTTCTTTTACCCTGCACAGGAACTATCGTGGAGTAAGGCCAGTGCAGGGCTGCGGATCACTAATTAGCAGTCAGGACTGGAGGCCGGCACCAGGTATCTTACAGAGGCATTACTTACGCATCAATGTCTTTCACTGACACGAAAAGAACACTAGCAAAACGTGAAAATACATGACATCTAGTTAAAGAAGCAAACAAAACAAGCAAACAAATCAAGCAAACAAATTAACAAAACAAATTAATCTGCAACCCTTTCAGAAGAACAAGTTTGTGCCGAGTATTCGATCGAGCGATATCAGCAGTTGCAACAATTGATAGTAAGGTATGTGTTGTTAACCAAATCAATGTTATCGGTATTTAAATTATTTTAATTTCCAACGTGTGCACTGCTTCGAAATACAGAAGTAAACGGCAATAGAATGGCTTCACTCGAATCCCTCCTCCCCTCCCAAGCCATCTACCCACAGCTTCCTTGTCTCACCTCCTCCCCTCCCCAGCCATCTACCCACAGCTTCCTTCTCTCACCTCCTCCCCTCCTCAGCCATCTACCCACAGCTTCCTTCTCTCACCTCCTCCCCTCCCAAGCCATCTACCCACAGCTTCGTTCTCCCTCTCCTCCCCTCCCCAGCCATCTACCCACAGCTTCCTGTCCCCTCTCCTCCCCTCCCCAGCCATCTACCCACAGCTTCTTTCTCCCTCTCCTCCCCTCCCCAGCCATCTACCCACAGCTTCCTTCTCCCTCTCCTCTCCTCCCCAGCCATCTACCCACAGCTTCCTTCTCCCTCTCCTCCTCTCCCCAGCCATCTACTCACAGCTTCCTTCTCCTTCTCCTCTCCTCCCCAGCCATCTACCCACAGCTTCCTTCTCCTTCTCCTCTCCTTCCCAGCCATCTACCCACAGCTTCCTTCTCCCTCTCCTCCCCTCCCCAGCCATCTACCCACAGCTTCCTGTCCCCTCTTCTCCTATCCCCAGCCATCTACCCACAGCTTCCTTCTCTCACCTCCTCCCCTCTCCAGCCATCTACCCACAGCTTCCTTCTCTCACCTCCTCCCCTCCCCAGCCATCTACCCACAGCTTCCTTCTCTCACCTCCTCCCCTCCCCAGCCATCTACCCACAGCTTCCTTCTCCCTCTCCTCCCCTCCCCAGCCATCTACCCACAGCTTCCTTCTCTCACCTCCTCCCCTCCCCAGCCATCTACCCACAGCTTCCTTCTCCCTCTCCTCCCCTCCCCAGCCATCTACCCACAGCTTCCTTCTCCCTCTCCTCTCCTCCTCAGCCATCTACCCACAGCTTCCTTCTCCTTCTCCTCTCCTCCCCAGCCATCTACCCACAGCTTCCTTCTCCCTCTCCTCTCCTCCCCAGCCATCTACCCACAGCTTCCTTCTCCCTCTCCTCCCCTCCCCAGCCATCTACCCACAGCTTCCTTCTCCCTCTCCTCCCCTCCCCAGCCATCTACCCACAGCTTCCTTCTCTCACCTCCTCCCCTCTCCAGCCATCTACCCACAGCTTTCTTCTCTCACCTCCTCCCCTCCCCAGCCATCTACCCACAGCTTCCTTCTCCCTCTCCTCCCCTCCCCAGCCATCTACCCACAGTTTCCTGTCCAATCTCCTCTCCTCTCCAGCCATCTACCCACAGCTTCCTTCTCTCACCTCCTCCCCTCCCCAGCCATCTACCCACAGCTTCCTTTTCTCACCTCCTCCCCTGCCCAGCCATCTACCCACAGCTTCCTTCTCCCTCTCCTCCCCTCCCCAGCCATCTACCCACAGCTTCCTTCTCTCACCTCCTCCCCTCCCCAGCCATCTACCCACAGCTTCCTTCTCCCTCCCCTCCCTTCCCCAGCCATCTACCCACAGCTTCCTGTCCCCTCTCCTCTCCTCCCCAGCCATCTACCCACAGCTTCCTTCTCCCTCTCCT
>JAWQFJ010002430.1:67500-90000 GCA_034096865.1 Theodoxus fluviatilis
CTGAAAGCGAGGCGTACAACTCGATGTCGTCTTTCTGGCAACCTAACGAAGGGGCAGGCATGCCGAAAATGAGGGAGAGAGCGTGGCCACTAACATGGCAGTTATCATTCTTCAACACGGGTGTAATCACTTCAGGGCATGAAAAAAATCGAAATTTTGGATGCGATGCAGCATTGCCACAAGAATGGTCACAGGCACGTAAGTAGTCTGCATTCATTTTAACTCTGTTCTGGAAACCCTTATTATTTTTCTATCATTCATATTTTTGAGCATGCAGACTCAATGGAATAACATCAAATGATGCTTCGACGACTCGAGAAGTCCGCATTTGGACGGACTGACGTCAGCAAACTCTCACCTTACACACGATAAGATGGCGAAACAGAGAAAGCAGTCAGCAATGATTACAGCACGTACACTATGGGCAAAGCATCATCTGAGGCGACACAATCGATGCTCAGGGCACCAGCATTCAAACGTCTCCACCACAAGAAGCTGTCAGCAGACAGTAACATGACTCACCCACGAACTTGTTGAGGGGAATACGGGCCAGCACGGGACCACTCTTGGCAGGGTCAGACCAGGCGTAGCGCCCCATCTCCGTCATCACCACGGTGGGGTTGACCGAGTTGACGCGGATCTGCAACGGCAGACACACATGCACAGCGCTAGAGACGTGACTGGTTAGACATGTATAACACCGGTGACAATAATGAGGACGTTGTTGTTTTCATATCGGGCGGTGCAACTACTCGTGTCACTTTGAAGCCTGTGTTCTCATTACAGGCAGGGGTAGGTGGGAGTGTGTGTTTAGTGTGGTGTATGTGTGTGTGTGTGTGTGTGTGTGTGTGTAGTGAGTGTGTGTGTGTCTGTTTTTGTGTGTGTGTGTGTGTGTGTGTGTGTGTGTGTGTGTGTGTGAGCGCGCGTATGTGTATTTGGGGGGTATGTGCGTGTATGTGTGTGCGCGTGCGCGTGCGCGCGTGTAGTGGTGTGTGTGTGTGTGTGTGTGTGTGTGTGTGAGGGCGAGAGAGAGAGAGAGAGAGAGAGAGAGAGAGAGAGAGAGAGAGTGAGAGAGAGAGAGATGAGAGATTCTTCAAGAATCACATGAGTGAATGTTTATATTTTAATTCCACGTGTAAAAACAAGCCAACAGTGTCATGAACAGCTTCTGAAGAAGTCAATAATCACTAAAATGTCTCAGGCCAAAACAGGGATTCAACGGTAGTGCATGTAAAATGCACCTGAGAGCCAATTAAGCTTTCTTTGTAAATGGAAAATGCATGTCTCAGCAGCAGAAACGTTTGCACAAGCATTTTGATACCGCAGTGTCAATAATGTAGGTTGGTGAAAACACGGTTCTTAGGCTGGCTTTATGTAGGCAATGTACATCGTTCTGCTGAAGAAAAGAATTAATTAAAAAACTTTATTTAGGCAACATTTTATTCAGTGCTCAAGATTGCACCATTCCTATTTTTCATGTCAGGGTAAACGAGTACTGCATCGGGGAGAAATTCCACAGAGAGCGTGCTCTCCTACATCCCTCCCATTTACTTCTTGTCGCAAGAAAGACCACGTGATTCGATTTCCCTGGCTGTAAAATTTCTACAAAACAGGTCCACATCTATTAGGCGTTGGCCTTGAACAGAACAGGAAATATCCGAGGAGGTTTTGAAGAGAGGAAAAGAATTGGCCCCATGCTTTCACGCGATGCCATTACAGCGACTCCCAAGTAGTACACGGAGGGCAGTAGTGACATGTAATGGAGGGCGACGTGACCCTGGATAGGAGAGGGTGAAAGCAAAGTGAGGGCATATAGTTCGGTGGTTGGGAACGATGTAGGCACTTTCTGCGGGAAGGAGGGGAGAAGGGTTTTAGTTTTGCCTGGGGTGAGAGCAGCGCCAATCTGTGTCCTTGGAGACGAGTAGTTACTGTGCAGACGAAGATTGGGGTGGAAGGTGACAAGTGCGAGTGGGGTAAGGCCGAGAATGTAAGACACGCGTTGAAAGGGTCGCACGAAAGAGTGGGGTGCAACAGGGAGTTGATGGGCAAGAAATGGGCAATTGTATACAAAAGGGGGAATGAAGGTGCCAGGTAAGGGCGCTTTTAGTGGAGAATGACTGTCGGTGTTGAGAGTTACACAGTCTCAAATCGAGAACTCTGAGTGCTGTGTTCAGTTTCCTGAAATCGCTGAGGATTCCCAATCTCGCTCAAGCCGGCCTCCGATGAGAAAATGTACTCCTTCCGATGGCTCATCACGGTTAGAATGACAGCAGGTCCTGCTTATCTATAGGTCCAATGGACAAGATCGCCGCCACTATTCGAAGCAGTCAACAAAGTTAATTCAGAAGGCTGCACAGATATATGATGTAAGAATACTTCATTTATGCATTGTTAGACATTAATGGGATGTATCCTGAGGAACAATGCACCTGAAAATACTACATTTCGATTGGTGAATCTCAGTGATCCATGTATGGGTTGAAAAAATGCTTAAGTCAGTATGTCGATAAATCGGGCATGTGCTGACGATTTCCTTAAGGTGGCAGCTTAGTTTCTTCTGTTCATAAGAGCATGATGGACACATGGACGGTCTATACGTATCCCCGACCAACAAGGGGGTGGGTGGGGAGGAATCTTCGGGAAGCTTAAAAAGGTAACACAATGCCCAACTTTTTCAGCACGAAGAAAACTTGTAACGAGATAACTGATAAAACCATTCGGTGTTTTGTTTTGTTAGGCGAGGGAAGTTTCAATACTAAACGTACAGATATCAGGCTAGATCGTTATGGAAACAATTTCAAATCTATGCACGAGGCCGTCGTGGAATACATTTTCTGGCAAGCAACAGTACAACCAACCAACAGATCGTCTACCCAGTGATGTTTACCAGCGTGTCCGTGAGCTGGGCATTCTTCGTCCCACACAGCGTGGAACTCGAGCCGGCAGGCTTCATCGCCTCTGGCATGGCCTGCCCCCTGCTGCTACGACGAGCGATCATCCAGGGGTGTTTCTGGGGCTTCGTGCCCCTGCGTCATTTGTCGCTTGCCCTGTTCCTACGTCGTCACCCAGATGCTCGCAGCACGAAGTGCTGTTGCCCCTTGCTCCTCCTGCGCAGACTCCATCAGCGCTTGCGCCGCCTTCTGGGCAGTGTTGGTCACTGCCCTCCTCCACGCTGCCGCCTGTGTCACCGCCTGGTTGCCAGATGCCGCCGTCTCAACTCGTGACGCCGCCTGCCCCCCCGCAACCTACTTCCGGCCCCATGGTTGCAGCCTGCAACATGACACCTGCTTCTGGTGTCACCACGCCCAAATCGACCGCCGACTGGGCGTCAGTCCTTCCCATCCTGCCTACCCCGTCACCGTCCCAGCGTGATCAGCCGCATAAGGTGACTTTGTCGTCTCCTGAGACGCCGCCCCGGCCTGCCCTTGCTGGACACCAGTCGTCTACTGACATTAAGGTGATGTCTTTTAATGCACAGTCTGTGCGCCCCAAGACGGATGAGATCCGTGACATCATCACAGACAAGTGTGTTGACATTGCCTTTTTCACAGAGTCATGGCTCTCTGAGAGGGGTGATGAGGCGAAGATCGCCGAGCTGACGCCACCATCCCATAGGACTGAGTCGTTTCCTAGGACAATCGGCGTGGGTGGAGGCATTTGTGTTGTGTACTGTAAGCAGCTCGAACCCCATCTCTTCTTCAAGAAACTTTGTAGTTTTATGTCGTTTGAAGCTGTTGAGGTCCGCCTTGAACTTCCAAACACTGCCTTGTGCTTTGTGTGCGTTTACCGCCCTCCACCTAGCAAAGCGAACCTCTTGAAAGATGCTATGTCCATTGAAGAGTTTTCCGACTTGGCAGACTCTTATACATGTCATCATCCACTATTCGTGGGTGACTTCAACTTTCATTTCGAGATTGAGTCTGACTGCTATGTTCGCAAGATTAGAACAATACTGAAAGAACACAGCCTTGTCCAACTGGTTGACGTCCCGACCCACAAGCGGGGTCACACCCTAGATTGGCTCATTGTGCGAGAGACTGAGTCCTTGGTCGGTTCCGTCTCAGTGCAGGATGTTTACATGTCTGATCACTTTGCCGTCTTTTTCAGCGTTGACGTTGCCAAACCTAAGCGTGTTCTCAAGACTATTTCATCCAGAAATTTCAAAAAGATGGTCATTGATGATTTTTCGCTTGATGTTCGGAGCAAATTGAATGCTCTGCAAGATGTCTCTGATGCCTCCCTGGTTGATATGTACAATTCCTCTCTCATTGAAGCCCTTGATCTGTGCGCGCCTCTTGTCACCAGGCGTGTCACTGACCGTCCGTCCGCCCCGTGGCTGACGGATGAGATAAAAGAGGCCAAGCGTGAACTACGCCGTGCCGAGGGGCGCATGCAGACCACTGGGTTGACGGTCCATCGTCAGATTTTTCAGAATTTGCGCAGCAAGCTCAAGGCGCTCCATAGACTAGCTAAGCAAAACCATTTTTGCTCTCGACTCTCAGAATGCAAAACCACCAAGGCACTGTATTCCGTGACAGATGACTTGTTCCACCCTGACTCTGCGGCTGTTCTGCCAAAGTCCATCCCTGCCCCTGAGCTTCCCGATAAGTTAGCTGATTTCTTTGATGAAAAGATTGAGAAACTCCGCCGTGAGCTTGACGCGACAGATTCTCAGGCTCGGTTTGCTTCCTTCGATGGTAGGGTGCTCGCTGCGTTTGTGCCTGTCTCGGAAGATTTCACTCGCAAGCTGATTCTTGCCTGCCCTTCAAAATCTTGTTCTCTTGATCCGCTGCCCGTTTCACTGCTCAAGCAGTGTCTTGATGATGTGGTCCCTGTTATCACAAGGATCATCAACATCTCCCTCACCACTGGTACCGTACCGGAGCGTCTCAAGCAGGCTGTTGTCATTCCCCTTTTGAAAAAGTCTGGACTTGACCCTGAGTGTTTGAAAAACTTCCGTCCCATTTCGAATCTTCCCTTTGTTTCAAAACTACTTGAAAAAGTCATTCTGTCCCAACTTCAAGAACACCTTCTAGCCAACGGCCTGCTTGACACGTTCCAGTCCGCCTACAAGAAAAACCACTCCACTGAAACTGCTTTACTTCACATCTCTGACCTCCTGCTCTCCTCCGCCGACAATAAAGAAACCTCTGTCCTTGCGCTGTTGGACCTGTCCGCTGCGTTTGACACTATTGATCATTCTATCCTTATTTCTCGTCTCTCTTCTACCTTTGGCATCTCTGGTTCAGCTCTTACCTGGTTCTCATCCTACCTATCTGACCGCAAACAAACTGTCTCTGTCAATGGCCTTCTTTCTTCTCCCAGAGCACTCAAGTACGGAGTCCCTCAGGGCTCGGTGCTTGGGCCAGTTCTGTTCACACTCTATACCCTGCCCCTTTCTGACATCATCAAAGCCCACAACTGCAATTTTCACAAATATGCTGACGACACCCAGCTTCAAGACTCCGCTCCTCCTCGTGACCTGTCTATCATTCTCCACAACTTATCTCTCTGCATTTCCTCCATCAAAGACTGGATGCTCCAAAACAAACTCTGCCTGAATGACAGCAAAACTGAATCCCTCTGTGTGGGTTCTCAGAAGTCACTGTCTCTTGTTTCTGATCACTTTTTGGAGGTGGGTGGGACTGAAATTCCATTTCAAAAGTCTGTTAGGGATCTGGGTGTTTTGATTGACTCAACACTCTCAATGCATGAACAAATCAGTCAGATTTGCCGCTCCTGCAACTTCCAACTGAGAAAGATCTCCTCTGTCCGTAGCTTTCTCACACAAGAGGCTGTCATTCAGCTTGTCACTTCCTTCATTCTAAGCCGTCTCGACTACTGCAACTCCCTGCTTGCAGGACTACCATCCAAACAAATCTCTCGCCTTCAGCGGGTTCAAAACAACGCTGCCCGTCTCATTTTCAGAAAATCCAAGAGAACACATGTTACCCCTCTTTTCATGAAACTCCACTGGCTTCCTGTTGAGTACAGGATCCAGTACAAACTCGCCACTCTCGCCTTCCGTTGCTTTGATGGAACTCTGCCGCCCTATCTCTCATCTCTTCTTCAGATCTACCAACCCTCTCGCTCTCTCCGCTCAGGCTCCGAAAAACTTCTCTGCAAACCTAAAACCACCACCAAATCCTTTGGCCAGAGATCCTTTTCACTTTCAAGCACCTTCTGTCTGGAATGCTCTGCCGTCATCTCTCCGTGGCATCACTTCTCTTCCTTCCTTCAAATCTAACCTCAAGACCCATTATTTCCGTAAAGCTTTTTCAGTGTAGTGCCCCTAGGGCCTGACTGCTTCCTGAGAACAGTTAGTGCATTGTACATATCTGTATAAACTGTTTGTTTTGTTTTGTTTTTTCGTCTGTATGAATGTTGACTGAATGTCTGGTTTGTGTTGCTGTGTTGTTTTATATCACCTGCTTTTCATCTTTGTTTCTCTTACCTTGATGTATATTACTTTCATATACATTCCTATTGTGTGTTTTTTTTTTTACTTCTATTTTCTTTTTCTTTTTTTTTCTTTTTTTTTTAGGCGCTTTGAGTCTCACTGTGTGGGAGTATTGCGCGGTATAAAAGTGATTTATTATTATTATTATTATTACGTGTCGACTTTGATTGAAAATACAGATCATTATCAACGGCACCTTACCATCTCAGAGCGTAACAGCATCACCGCAGTAGTTGCACTACGTCTACGGCGGGGGAGAGCGGCAGTGCTCATCGACCGTCTAAATGCTGACGACATTAGGGCTCGTCCGCGCGGTTTGAGGGGAATTAAATGGACAACAAGAAATCACTCTTACTTTCTGCTGTGTCACCTTTCCTAAATGCTCCATCATTACAACATCAGCAGAGACAGCTTTCGAATAAAGTAATTTGGGCCAGTTAATTCCACGACTATTTGCAGAAAAAACTATTGCATTTTTGCAAACAAGAACTCATCAAGCCCTAACTGGAAATCGATCCTTTCGCTCTCTTCAGTCAACAATCCTAGAAACACACGTCAGCAACTATCTGGCTGGTTTTCAACAGATAGCTGCTGCCAAAACAGCAAGGCTTTGTGACAAACGACCATCCTAGCTTTACTCAGCAAGGACGTGGCAAAGGCGGGTTGAGTCTGAAGATATTAGCTGTGTTAAAGCAAAAATGGTAGAAGAAATTTTCCGCGCTGAAAACTTCTGCAACATCTCAAAGGTCATAGTAATTACAGACTGTTATTGCGCAAACACATATCCCGGGAACGACCCTTAACATGCAAACATTTTCTAACAGTAAAGCATAATAGACCTATATACACAAGTACATGATTAAATCGAAGTCAATACTTTAATGTGTGATTGCTTTGAACTAGGATACACATTTCGTCAAAGAGTCAAAAATAATCACGAATCAAATAATGCACCTTTTCTTGAGAATGGTAGAAACAAGTCGGCTGGTCTAACGTTATTGCCAGATTAATGTCTTCTACTTGAAACCATGCGGAATCAAAGTAATAAGGACCTGATGACAAAGGTGCCCTGAATGACTGAATATTAGTGTTCGTTAGCATACCTGGGATTTTTGTTTTATTGTCGTTTAGTGTGAGAAGTAATATTCAAACTGATCCAGCCATGAAACTTTAACAAATCAATTCTTAGGAAAAGTACTATTCATTTGTTTTATACCGATTTAGTTGTACGTCAATCTATCTCCGGATCTGATACACACAAGAACACACACACACACACACACACACAAACACATACACACACACACACACACACACACACAGAGGAGGAGGGAGGGGGGGGGGGAGGGAGAGAGGCAAAGAGCAGAAGACGAACTGAAAAGTCAAGGGAGCAACATAGAAGCTTCGCACATCTTGCAGATACAGAAGCCATACAAAGTTAAAAAGATGATATTAAACAATTTTAAGCGCAAAAGGAAACATGCTTAAATTATACACGGTTTCCACCACAACACGTTCTTGATACGTTTCACCAATCAAGTCAACAGAAAAAGATGGATAGCGATAATATTTGGCTTTAAGATGAGTAAATGTTCTCAAGAACATTCTTATTGTTCTCTTATTTCAAACCATATGTCGCTCAAACTTCTATTATCTCTGTAACGAAACCGATCGACTTTGTCCAACAATGTTCTCACTACCTCCGTCTCACTTTGGTACTGAGCACGTCGACTGTCCTCTCTTTCAATCAAGAAAAGTACCCCAAAGAAGGAAGGAAATGTCAAAACAGGGTTTGAGAAAAAATCTTATTTTGCTCAGATTGATGGTTCATGTTTTGACGACAATCTCACAGCGAACGCACACACAGTCGGCGAGATGGAGGGGTTTCTCCAGCGAACGGACTTGGCTCAGGGAAAAGGAAGTAATCAAGGCGTAAAAAAGATAAAGCTTGACGGATTTGCAGACAATTACTCATTGCAGATCGCGGGCGCACACACTTTTCGGAAACCGTGACCAATTCTCCAGGAAGGAGAATCAGGATTGGAGTGAAGACGTCAGAACTGGCAGTCAGGAAATGTCATTTCTGTAAATGAAAGTCTAAACCCCCAAGTTCACAGGTTACTGTGACTTCACCAGACACTAAAACGAGGATGAGGTAGTATTGGTCATTAAAAATTATACTCTCTGACTCTCCCTCCCTCCCTCCCTCCCTCCCTCCCTCCCTCCCTCCCTCCCTCCCTCCCTCCCTCCCTCCCTCCCTCCCTCCCTCCCTCCCTCCCTCCCTCCCTCCCTCCCCCCTTAAAGGAATAACTTATCAACCTGAAGGATGTGGATTGCTGTATTCACAGCTGTGACGCAAAATGGCGATTTTTTTTTCCTCTCGAGCGTTCATGACTCTTAAGTGTTTAACTCTTGACAGTACGGTCACAGTGGTGATGCTGGAAACGGACAAGCATGCACCGGATGGATGGATGTTTTACATCCTACCAGCCATTGTAGGCTTTGTAAGGCCATTAAGCACGAAACTCACTAGAACAGTTTAGAGTAAACGCAAATCAAGTCACGGTGTCCCTAGTTTTTCGCCTCTTACGAATCGCGTAGGGAGACGCGGTGGGAGGATGCACCGGCAGAATGGACACATGGAAACTAAGGAACAAGCTTCAGCGTTGTTTTTCAAGAAATGTTTCAACCTGCTGCTGGCTTACTGAAACAATTTAAGGCGGTCTTTCCTCAGATTGGCTTCTCAAAGCTGATATAGGAATAATTTAGAGAGAGAGAGAGAGAGAGAGAGAGAGAGAGAGAGAGAGAGAGAGAGAGAGAGAGAGATTAGTGCTAATGTATGAATTGACGCAGAACGGATTACTTCTCCTCTTTCGTAATTGAAAAAGATTATCAGCTGGGAAATTGAGAACAACAAGAAAACACTTTGCTAAAACTGCGAGCCAGCCCAAATAATTAACGAGTCCAACAAAAATAAATACACTCATTCAGTCACAAATGTAATAAATGTCCGTTTATACTTACAAGACAGAGCTTCTTTTCTACTGTAGAGCAGTCATGAACAGTACAATACCTTCAAACTGAATGAGACCAAAGCTTAAAATGATGAGAAGGGTACGTTTTCCACACTGAAAAGCCACTGGGTCTGTGAGCTGCAGAACGACTGAGATGACCTGCAATAAGTTATCAATGGTTGACAGTGCATGTTTGGATACTAGAGACGGAATGTATGGCGATAGAAAAGAGTAGGGAAAAGTCTGATGATAATGATGAAATAGACAGACGTTGACACACACAGGTCGGACAAACCACATTATAGTTGACTGCACCAGAGATCCTAGCGTGTCAAAGCTGCTCCGTGGGTTTTTTATATCAAGACTGATAAAATTCTAGAATGTCATGGAATTTACCAAAGCATCCCAATCCTGAGACACGAAGGCAAAGGTTTATTAAAAAAATAGATGCCAACATCTGACAGGTACACTGGATGGGCAAGAGTCAACAATCACATTTTCACGAATAGGACATGATATTTTGTGGTCATTGTCTCCTCGATAGTGCGATCGGCTCGGGCAGATTACATCAACAATCTTTGTTCGAAATATCTTTCCCAACAGCTATATCACTGATTAACAATTTAAACAATACAGAACTGTAGCGTTCCTATTCTAAAAGAGGAATGTACCTCGAGAGTGACTATCCTGTCTTGACACTGTGGAGTCCAACTACTGCAGAAACTGACAGCAAAGACAAAACGATGCTTAATCGGTCCATTTCGAGTCTGCTCTAGAAAAGAGAAGTCTGCCATGCAAGAGCACCTTCGGTCCATAGCGAGAATGAAAAAGGAGAAAGAATCTGCTCTGAGTGTCAACAGAGGCTGCAGGTGCTTTTGAAAGCAAGACGATAAGTCTTTGACAGCATGCGGTGCATGTCCCCCTGGGACGAATGGATTCCATAAGAACAAACAGTCCGGACGAAAACCATATTTCCTGACTTAATAAATGCGCCGTGAAATTATTTGGTAAGCAAGCATCGTGACCACGAGAGACAAAGGACTGTACTACGGCACGAGAAGATTTCTCTGTCTGTGCTGAGGATTCCAAATCGCGCCTCCCTTCATTGATCTGATGGAACGCTGTTCGACATTCGCAGGAAGTCAGATGCTCTATGCAGAATACACATGTATTACAGCGATTCGACTAAATCAATATATTCAAGAGACATAGAATCCATCGTTTCCAACACTGTTTTTAAAAAAGCTAGCGAGTAGGTCGAAGCAGAGAGTGATTCTACCAAACGAACAGAAGATTGATCAGCAAAGATCTCGTTTTCTCAAGCGTTCAAACAATTCCTTGGCATGAAAAACAAAGGGAAAATAAGTGAGCATAAACCAAATGATCTACGACGAAATACTGCAGGAATTCAACGAAAAAAAACGTGGATAGAAAACTATTCCAATCAAACTCACATTTTACTCACGGGTGGTGAAAGAAACAACGCTAACTACAGACACCGAGGGTTCTAAAGCAAGCACCCTATGGTTCCCATGAACCAGAAAACCTCGTGGTTCAGCAGTCACCAAAAAAGTCGGGCACAGGATTGAGCAGAGGCGTCCTTCACCAGGCTGCTGACAGCCTCAGAAGGAGGATGGCGTGAGAACCGCAACAGAGCCAGCCCCGAGACAACCCGTGGCGGGAGCCCAGGGGTCTCCCAGTGCATAAGTTAGTCTTCGCACGCTAGCTATGAATACTACGACTTCCGAAATGATAGAGGAAAGCACTAACCGCAAAGGAAGGGGTATTGGTTTGGAGACACACCATAGGAAGAGAAGTACAGTACTTAGTGGAAAGTGGCAAAGCACGTAGGGGAAAATGGAGGTGAATTTCCATTTGCTTCCCGTAACAGACTTTTGAAGATAGTCATCCAATGAGCGTAAGTTGAAAGTAAACTTGTGGTAGGGCGTCGTTTAAGAAAAGAGTGACTGAGTGTGAGTACCTGAACAGCGGACAAAACCCAAATGAATGCTAGTAAAACCTATAATTTACGAGACAGAATGAACGAAAACAAATGCTAATCAGAGAGCTGAAACAGGGCAAGAGCAAACAAGGACGGCCATGGCTTACATTCAAGGACACCCCAAATAAAACTCCGAAATGGTACGACATTCAGCCATGCCAGCTTGAAGCCGCGGCAAGAGAGAGTTCAAAGTAGAGATCTCTCGGGTCCAGAGCAGCGGCCGCTTTTTGAGGAAGACCGTAGACAGCGTGTTGCCACTGCAAGGGGCACATGCTCACACATCCCATACTGAGGTTACAGCTACCTCTACGGGCGTCTGCATGAATGTCCTGCCAGCATTGGTCTGAGGAGCTAGATGCGCTGCCATCAATGTGTGCATAAACAAATCTTCTCAAAGTCATGAGGAGGAAGGAGATGCAGAGGCAGCAGCAGCACGAGGAGGGTGGGGTGGGGTGTAGGATGAAGAGGAAGAGGATAAGGAGTGAAAAAAGAGGATAAGGAGAAAAGCTAGGAGGAGGTGAGAGAGGGAGAGGGAGGAGGAGAGAGGAGGAGGAGGAGAGAGGAGGAGGAGGAGGAGAGAGGAGGAGGAGGAGTGGGGAGGGAGGAGGAGGAGGAGGGGAGAGGGGGGAGGAGGAGGAGGGGGAGGGGGAGGAGGAAGGAGGAGGAGGAGGAGGAGGGAGGAGGAGGAGGGAGAGAGGGAGGAGGAGGAGGAGGAGGAGGAGGAGGAGGAGGAGGAGGAGGAGGAGGAGGAGGAGGAGGAGGAGGAGGAGGAGGAGGAGGAGGAGGAGGAGGAGGAGGAGGAGGAGGAGGAGAGTGAAAACCATTTAGAGACAAACAAGCAAGGTGAAAGGATAAACGTGACCGAGCACCATAAGTCGCACTGGTGAATTCAAGGAAACAGCCCTGTGAAAGCCGTTAGGCTTAACGAGGTGTATTTTCTGCTTAGGGTGTGTTCTGCCTCGATTAATCCTCTAGAATCGACCTGTTACCGATTTACTACTGAAATCAACATATGATAATGTAAAAGAAAATTTAATAGCTAAGGCCCCCCAAAGCAAAAGACAGCTGGGGTTCAGTTTGCCCCACTAAAGCTCTTTCCTCGGCGCGATGGCGTCTACTCATACTGACATGACACACGTCACTGTAGAGCTCATCCTGTCCTTTCGCTTCCCGTGAACTTCCCCCGTAGCGTCATCTAGGACTATAAAGCGATTCAGTGACGTAAACAGAATGTGAAGTTTACGCTTGTGTAGCAATTTTCTCCAACTGCATTAATTGCGGTGTTTATTGAAATAATGGTAACTTCCAGAATTTTCAAGATACACATATATTTTTGTATCATTGGAAAGCTTAAATTCTTACATTTCCAATATTACCAATAGTTTAAAACAAAGTCAAAATCTGACTTGTGACCCGTTTTGCGAGCTCAGTCACCGATGGTCTCGCTTTCCATTTCCCACAATTTAACGACCCGTCGACAACGTGTTGCAAAGAAAAGTTAGCATGTCTCCAGCAACATCGATCCAACAAATCAATGCAGCAAATAGGAAATGCAAGCCAGTTCTTTTCTCCATTCGTGCCTTCGTGGCTGTCAGTGTCAGTCGACCCTTGGCCTACATTTTCGCACACTTCAAACAAAAGATCAAACCGTAATTTGCTGTTCGTGATAGAATCATTCTGAGATGGGATCAGACGCCGCCATGCTGGACGACAGGATCTGCAAGGCAACTGCTCAGCAGCGAAGGCGCCTCTCTCTGCAGTCAGGGCGGCGCGCCTGCCTCCCTGTGGTCCCTGTACCAGGCGACCTCCCACTCAATCAAAATGGAGAGACGTCACCGCTCACCAGCCCTGGGTAAATTAACGACATGAAAGCCTAGAAATGGCGTTGCATGCTCGTCCCCATCAAACAGAAGAGACTTGTCTGTTTTGGCTTCTGTGACGGTTGAAATGATCTTTACAGTTTCCAGCGGTACGTTGCCGGACAAGTAAGCTGCCTTATACATGTATGGTTACAGCACACATCTTCCGTATGCGCGGATTGCAGTGATGCATGTAGTTTGCGGTAATGGTTGTGGTAATAGTAAGGAATGGGCAGATCAGCCAGCAGCGGATTGCTCAGCTTACGAATGAATGAATGAATGAATGAAGTGTTTACGGTCTATCGGCCTTTGTAGGCTATTTAAGACTATTGATCACGAAATCCCTAGAGCAGGCTAGAGTAAGAGCAAGTGGTCTCGGATTCCCTAGTTCGCGTAGGGAGACGCGGTGGGTCTATTCTTTACCCCCAACCCAAGGGACTAGCCTAGAAAAGTACGTACATCGTTGCATCTCTACCTTGTAGAACATGTTGCACCTTTCATAGCTTTTCCCCCTCAAAGCAATTAATATCAGTGTCAGCGCCGTTCGCATAACTGCCCTGTTTTTCACAGTGTGTATGCTTTGCCTCGGGCGGTAATGGAATAAATACCCTTATCAGCTTGTATGATTTCCGCAGATGGCACTGGTGCATCAACTGTGTGTTGCAGTGTCGGCAAACAGGTTGGCAGGTTCTCAAGAGCTGGCCAGGACCCTTGTCGACTTGTAGTGGTCGGGAGAGTTCAACCTGATATTTCACCACCTTCAGATTCAGACATCTTTGTACATCTTTTAACGTTTTTTTACAGTTAAAAAAATGCAGATACCTTCAAGCCACTTGCAGCATCTATGCACGGTGTGCACCGCCCTGTCGACAGCGCGCACAGCTATCTGCACAGCGTATGTAGGACCAGCAGCGGTTGCAGTTTTCATCGGTCCTCCAATAGCTTGCCGCGAAGTTCAGATCTTTGTACAAAGCGCAACTGCGTACGAAGTGCCGAGGTTTTATCTTTGAATAATTCAGGCAGTGTGTTCTGCTAGCTAGGCCTGACGCTGCATTTCATTTTTGCTCCTGCTAACGGTCGCTGAGTGTGGAACGCATTCGCTGCTTGCGGCACATGCCGGCCCACGGCCCAAGCGATAACATTTCTCTTTGTGGTTGTAATTCCATTACTGGATTGTTCCTTCGGCAAAACTGTGACCTTGCACCAAATTTAATCAGAATCCGTTACGAACTTTTTGAGTTATTTTGCTGATTAACAAACGAACTTACTAACGAACTAATGAACTAACCCGACTGAAATAAAACCTCCTTGGCGGAGGTAAATGTGTCACGACTCTCTGCCTGGGGCAGGTGGAACCAGGTGTCGGGCTGGCTACATGTGCGGTAAAGTTGCCCGACAGAGCAGTTTATTTTCGCAATCGAAAAATCTTCAGTTTGTTCACTGTGTCCGAACTCATGTTAATCAGCTTGGATGGACTCTCTGTAGAAGGCTGTGATGGGACTAGGGCTCTGGACGGATGATAGGAAGAGAGTTAGAGGCCCATAAGGTCGGAAAGAGAGTAAGATCCCTGAAAGAAGAACTGTTGCTGACAGACACAATTTGCTGATGTTGTTACTGTTCTCAAAACTGCCTCAACACCGAATGGAAGATTGTGCAGACATTCTATGAGGAATGCTGTCCAGTATGCATGAATGTAAACTCCCCCCCCCCCCCCCGGACATAAGTAAATTTTTACTTTTTATGGTAATATTCGGAACAATATTTTAAATTAGCATTTACTTTCGACTATTTCATTTTCATATTCTGTACAGAATGTGATTTCCTGTTCCCAAGTAGTATGTGGTAATCTGATAAGCAGAAAAACCGCTTATTTTTCGTGACTTGTTCATTGCATCGGTGGATGGGTATATTTTGTAGGCTTTATAATAAAAGGGTGTTTCGGGCAACTCAATACAGAAGTTGAGGAAGTCAATGTTACTTTAGCCTGCTCGTGTCGGGCAGGTTGAAGAACAAGGTAAGCGTTCAGCCCTGGACGTAGGTGAAACGACACAGGAAGGAATACTGGGGGGCAGCTATGTGGCGTGACTCGACAGCACGCAGTCGTCTGAGTCCGCGTACCAATGCAAGCCACTCCACCCTCTCCAGGCAATCCCTCGGAGCTCGTAATGGGCGAGCGGCAGCGCAAGGCGGACAGGGTCTCCAATCGCGGTCTCTCCCACATCAAGAGGTTTGTAATCATGGCTGCCAGACAGCGAGCTGCCCATCACTCAGTGTGTCACCTTCACTGCAGTAGAGCAGAAGATGGGACTGGCACCGTCTGAGACAGCCCTCATTAGACCGTCTTTGTCTTTGGCAGCGCCACGAGGAATGACGTTCGTCAGGGGTTTCTCTCACAAGGAAGTGAAGGAAAGTGTGTCGGTGGAAGCTCGATCAAAACATGACTGCGTGGGTTAGTCCAAGATGCCGCAAGTTAAAGCAATGTACTTGTAATGCATAACATTTCGTGTAATTCATTTAATGGTATCCAGGAAATTAAAAAAGAAAATGACACGACATTAGACGATAAAAAATTGCATTCATCATTATCAACATCGTCAGCAACAACCAGTGCCTGTATTCACAACGGCGATTTATCGGCGATTTATTTTAACTCCGATTTATCTCTAAACTCAGACGATTCCAACTGCCTGTTCCGCTCTCCCTTGGCTGGAAACCAGTATATATAGCAAAGCGCAACCTAGGATCCTCTGACGAGCGTACCTTATCTAACCGATCAAGATAACGCGGGGCTAGGGGATAAATCGAGTGTTAAAAAGATAAATCGTCGTTGTGAATACGGGCCCAGAACAGCAACTCCAAAGAAACAACAGAAGCTGTAGTATTAGAAGCAACTGAATAGATGCACAATCACCAACATCACATGATCGTCACCCACTCACAAAATCTCCTCACAAAATGTTCAACAAAACAAACACACACAAAACAAACATGCAAACAACCAACGAAGTCCTGCAAATCGCTTTTGACTCCATGACGTATGTGATTAGCGTTATACTTCCGTCTTGGCTCCTAGAAACACAATAGTCCTCCTTGTCTTGGTTTTATCTACACATCTTTTCGAGCATTGTGTCTACTGCTTCCGGACAGAGACGCTTTTCACGAGGCAAGTTGTAACTCTTCTACCATCTTCGTCTCTTTCCCAACGAGCTATGGCGTCACATCAGAAAACACTTCGGATCTCGTGACGAGACAAGTTTCGCCTGGTCTTCTTACACCACAGACAAGCCACGCCATGCTCCTATGCCACGACATTTATCGCGGTTTCGAATTTGTGCAAGGCAGGTGTTGATTGTACAAAATACGTGTTGTTGTAACAAAAGTGGCTGTTCAACATAAACCCAGAGGGTTTCTGAATAGCTTCAACATGAAACTAAACACGTGATTTTCCTCAAGAGTAGAGGTCAGTCAAAGCGAAAGAGATGTGGTGTGAGTGTGTGTGTGTGTGTGTGTGTGTGTGCGCGTGTGTGTGTGCGCGTGTGTGTGTGCGCGCGCGTGTGTGTATATGCGTGTGTGTGCATGCGTGCGCGCTGTGATCATGCGTATCTGTGTATAAATATGTGAGCCTGTTTAGGTGCTTTAAGCAATCACATGGATGATAATAAATGGCCCAAAAATAAAATTTGGAACGTCATCATGGCAGACTTTAGGCAATGCAAATTGCAAATCAAGCAAGAACACATTTTCGAACACTTGCATTAGTCATACACAGTGAGACCAGTGGTTGGGCAACAGTTGTGAGATGATGCAATTGTATAGGAATGCATTTCTCCTTGCCGGAATGACGGCATTTTCCAAAGCAAAATTGAAAAGAGGAAAGCATTTCCATTTCTTAATAAATAGTAAACTTGAAAATAATATATATGGATGCAGGCATGTTTGCATGGTCAGATGGAGGGCAGATATATGAACAGAATGGCCGACCGACCGACCGACCGACCAACCGACCGACACACACAAACACACACACACACACACACACACACACACTCACACACACGTACTTACGTACGTGCGACATTCAAGCACACAGACACAAACACACAGAGCAATACATGGATAGAAGGATGGAAGGACCTTCAGACTCTAAAAGAATAGGTAGTCCCATAATGTGTATACGCATCATAAAACAGCAAGCAAAAGCGCAGTCGCCATTTCTATTTCTTAGTCGCACCACACGTTAATCTTCCCCAGCGTGAAGTGACAGACTGCATGACTCCATGGTCGGAAAACTGAGGCCGGGGGCTCTCTATTCGCAGTTCTCTCCCCCTGGTTGAGAGTGACCTGATTCGACAGCAGCAGCAGCAGCAGCAGCAGCAGCAGCAGTGGCAGAGTTGGCAGCGAAGGCAGCAACAGAAGGCGTCTCCTCAGTCGCACGGACAGCGACGTAGCTTGAGGAAGGCCAGCAGTGTGCTGTGCTAGGAGAGGGGAGGGCAGGAGAAGGATGAGCACTATGCTGGAATGTCATGCTCACGCCCGGCCTCGTGGGACGCTATGCGCGCAAAGGTGAGTGATGGCTTCTCGCCCCTTTAACACTGCGCACGATCCTGTGTGGCAGCAGCTGTGGTATCTGGCGTGTCCTTTTTAGAGTTTAGTGGACATCGTAGGCTGGTCGAGTGGACTGAAGATGGGACTCAAATGACAGTGGTATTCAGATACGGGAGCGAGACAGTCATGTGAAAATTATGAATTTGTGGGCGAGAAGAAGTCTAATGTTGTTGTTGCTGTTGTTGTTGTTGCGTACCTGGGCTAATCACTCCCAGGATCACCCAAGTGGGTGAGAAGATTGCGTGTGTGACTGTTTTTGAACACCCCGCCATATAGGCAGCCACATTCCGTCTTCAGGGGATTTGATCTCTGTCTCCAGAGAATGCCAGTTGTTATGTTAGGAGCTTACCACGGCTGAAGATAATCCCCACATAACAGTACAACATAACACCATTTTGCTGTAGCCTTGGTTTTTGGCTGGAGTCAACAAATAACAAAAGCCTTTGCCCAAGGCAAAAGAAGTCTAATAACCGATTATATTTTTGTCGTGCACAGGTCTATGAGGAAATAGTTTGTGACAGCGTTGTGTCAGGAGGAGAGAGAGAGAGAGAGAGAGAGAGAGAGAGAGAGAGAGAGAGAGAGAGAGAGAGAGAGAGAGAGAGAGAGAGAGAGAGAGAATGGAAGTAGAGAGAGGTGATACGGTGGAGTCATGATAAAAATCGTTCCGCTTCCATTAAACCATGAAGTGATGTTTATATCGAATTCTAGGAGAGACGACGTATAATTCACATGAATATGCATAATGCCAATCGTGTTTACTGAAGGGACACAGCACGACGAAACACTGGATATAATAATAAGCACTTCTTTTCCGATCCTACTTCAAATGAGCGCAATACAAATCAGAAGAAATCGTACACGCGGATTTCAAATACAAAAACATAATTTTCATGGGAAAATAATCCCGCATTGCTTAAAAGCTATTATCATTAACCATTCAGTGTGGCTGAGTCTATATCTATATCTGTGTTCATTAACAAGACAAAATCAACAAAAAATGTGTAGGAGGGTGGGCAAATATCAAACTTAATTTATTCGCAATTATTTCGGACGCTTTGCTAACAACCGCTACGTAATTACAAGGTAGATCTCAATACAGATGAGAACGTTACGGTAACAATCTAAACCAGGAAAAAAGTTGACTGATTATGCGCGACAGATGATTTCGATGGCTTACCTAAACCAAAAAAATTTCCCCCGTGAAACTAAATGTGGTAAGCCGGTTCTTAACTGTTTTTTTATAGCCAAGTCTTGGGAAATACTGGTCAAGTATTCGGTCAAAATTTGCCGTGTCTTGGGACACATTCGCTGAATATTTGGTCAAATGTTCCGGTTCTTAATTAGTTTTGTCAAAACTTGGCGAATATTTGCAAAGACTTGGGATATTGGCTCGACAGATAATGTCAATAACTATTGGCGCGATATATTCGTGAGATCCCCTCCGAGCACAATGGCGGAAAAGACTCGCTTCGTTTACAGCCAATGCACACTTACGGTATGGGCATGGTAACGATCCCTGCCATTTTGCAAATGTCCTTTGTTTGCGAGATCTTGGCTTGGTTTCGTCAAGCCATTAAGAAGCGAAAGATTTGCCAAGATTTGGCGCAATAGTTGCCGAATGTTTGTCGAATGTTTGCCAATAAGTAATTTGCCAAGACTTGGTGAATATTAGCCAAGATTTATTCGTCAATTAAGAACAGGCTACGTAGGGTGGCTGCCAAACGGATCGTTTCAGCACTCTGGCTTCCAAATTAGTTCATGATCAATCACGAGGGAACTTGACAACACTTTACATAGCAGAAACAGACCACCAGCTGTCTGCTGCTCGTGAACAGTTTGCAGCTGATTAACGCACGCGAGAGATCAAGTCTCACGATCTTTGAATGCATAGTTACTTCGAAATTATGTTCAAAATAACCAACTGCACAAAATGATGTTCCTGTAACTGGAATCGGAACCATTTCAACTGACGTCGATCCCCACCTGTAGTGTGAAGTTAACATCTGTCCGAGAAAAGTGGAATGTAGAATGAAATTCCTCGAATTATGTTGATTCCGCGATCCTATCAAAGGCTATCAAGGCTTTACAAATGCAATATTTCGGATCATGAACTTGTCATCAGGCAAAATAAGTAAAGCATATGGGGTGGAAAGGTGGGGTTGGGGGGCAAAATAATTAAAGCATATGGGGTGGAAAGGTGGGGTTGGGGGTGGATGGGTGAGGAAGTGGGTTGGAGGTGAGGGAATGGGATGGGGGTGTGAGAGCGGGGTGAGCGAGGTGGGGGTCGAGGAGTGGGTTGAGGGTGAAGGAACGGGGTGGAAAGATGGGATAGGAGGGGTTATGGAGTGGGATGGAGGTGATGGAATGGGGTGGAGCTGGAAAGATGAGATAGGAGGGGTTATGGAGTGGAATGAAGGTGATGGAATGGGGTGGAGGTGCAAAAGTGGCATAGGAGGGGTTAAGGAGTGAGATGGAGGTGAGGGAAAGGGGTGGAGGTGGAAAGGTGGGATAGAAACCCGGGGGTTATGGAGTAGGTTAAAAATGAAGGAATGGGATGGGGGTGAGGGAGCTGGCTGAGGAAGTGGGATAGGGGTTAGGAGGTGGGGTGGGAGTAAAGTAGTGGGATGGGAGTAAAGTTGTGAGATGGGAGTGAAATAGTGAGGTGGGAGTGAGGGGTGGAGGAATCTTTTACGTTCCTGGCGTCTTTGGATTAATTGCCTATATAAATGTACATCGGCAGGTCTACTCGTATTGCGCCAAGGCACTTGTTTTCAACTGCAGTAGAGGCTTCAGCACTCAGGTTATATCCTGAAGGCAAAAAGGTCGAAGTCCTCTGACTGCATGACGACTAAAACTTCCGCCAATATCCACTCTCAGCTTCTTGCATTCCCAGGGAATCTTTCAGGAAGCGGAGGCAAAGTCGGTGAGCATGAGAAGTGTAGGTAGGGAAAACAGGAGAACAAACCAGACGGTGTGAAGGGACTTAGGAAGAAATTCAAGCGAGGTGAAAGGAACACACACGCACGCACGCATGCACGTAAGCACGCACGCAAACACACACAAAGGGGGGGGGGGAGAGACAGACAGACAGACAGACAGACAGACAGACAGACAGACAGACAGACAGACAGACAGACAGACAGACAGACAGACAGACAGGCAGACAGGCAGACAGACAGGCATAGACATAGAGAGAGACAGACAAAGAGACATATAGAGAGGCATATAGCGAGACACAGAAAGAATGACACAGACATACATACCTGTTGACAGACCTGTAGACAAGCAGACAGACAGACAGACAGACAGACAGAGACAGACAGACAGACAGACAGACAGACAGACAGACAGACAGACAGACAGACAGACAGACAGACAGACAGACAGACAGACAGACAGACACACAGACAGACAGACAGACACACAGACACACAGACAGACACACAGACAGACACACAGACAGACAGACGGACGGATGGACGGACGGACGGTCGGACGGACGGACAGTAAGACAGGCAGGGAGGCTGGCTGGAAGGCAGGGAGGCGGACACAGGCAGGCAGGCAGGCAGGCAGACAGATAGACAGACAGACAGGCAAGTAGGCAGGCATGCAGGCAGGCAGTCAGGCAGGCAGGTAATTAGGCAGGCAGGTAATCAGGCATGCAGGTAAGCAGGCATGCAGGCAGGCAACAGACAGACAAGCAAATAGAGAAATAGTTTTAGAGGAAGAGAGAAACATACAAAGACCGAGCCTGAGACAAATCCGGAGACACAGAGACAGACAGAAAGATGACGTGAGAGAAATCGATACAGAGGGAGAGAAGGATCAAATAAGGGTTGTAGAGAGACAGTGAGATATTCTCGTATCGCCAAAGGTGGAGAGAGAGAGAGGGAGAGAGAGAGAGAGAGGAGAAGAAAGAGAGAGAGAGAAAGAGAGAGAGAGAGAGAAAGAGAGAGAAGAGAGAGGGAGAGAGAGAGGGAGAGAGAGGGAGAGAGAAGGGAGAGAGAGATAGAGAGAGTGAGAGAGAGAATAGAGAAAAGAGAGGGAGTTAGAGAGATAGAGAGATAGAGAGAGGGAGAGAGAAATAGAGAGAGGGAGAGAGAGAGACAGAGTGAGAGATAGAGAGTGAGAGAGAGAAGAGAGAAAAGAGAGGGAGATAGATAGAGAGAGGGAGAGAGAGACAGTGAGAGAGAGAAGAGAGAGAAGAGAGAGAGAGGGAGAGAGAGAGAGAGAGAGAGAAGAGAGAGAAGAGAGAGAGAGAGAGGGAGAGGATGGGATATATATAGCGGTAGATAAGTCATTGTTATCGATGGCTTGAGCTAGAGACAGAGACGAGATATAGAAGAGAGAGATAGAGAAAATATGAGCGGAGAGAGCAGAGAGACAACGATATCCCATTCTCTTGTCGCTCTCCACTCTTTCTATGCTCTCCTCTGCGCGCTTACATCTTTTCGCTCCTCTAGCTTTTCTCTCTCCGAGCGCCCCTATCTTTCTCTATCTGCTTCTCATTATATCTCTCTCCCCTTTGATCTCTCTTAGATATCTCGGCTCTCTCCCTAG